>SCHK01282460.1:257-31852 GCA_004124795.1 Poropuntius huangchuchieni
TTTTTCTTTCATAAAGCAAAATAGGAGATAGGAGGAGTAGAATGTCTAAGCTGCTCTCTTACACATAAGAAAAGTGAGAGGTTTTCAGTGAATAATGAGTTAAACTTTGATCTGTGGCTTCAGAAGATGATTTAGAACAGAAGTTGCACAGACCACTTTAACGATGCACCCTGGTTTTATGCAAGAAAGCAGTTTGAGAATTCTTCAAGACTTACCCTTTTGTCTTCCACTTAAAGAAGTAAGTAATATGGGTCTGGCTTTTAGCCACAGTGACATCATTATTTGTCATCTCTGTTCTGGTTCGTGATCTTTAAACTTTTGCACCCGCAGTAATAACCACGAGATTCCACACTACATTAGGTGCAGTGCTCACGTAATGTTGACATTTCAGTGTTGATGATCCAGAGGTGATCCTATATGCATCACTCTGTAACAAGAGCGTATTTACTCTTAGAGCTCTGAGCCTATTCATCACACGACAGCTTTAGCCAAGCGACCGTCGTGTAAGTGTAAAGTAGTGATGTATGTGTGAACTTCAACAACACACTGCATCAACAAGGGAGTTCTGGGTAAATGTTTTGACTTGCTGATATAAAAGTGTGCGTATGCATTTCTAAAGGGTGAAGAAAGTACGTTTTATAAAGTACGATGGCCATATTTTGTGTTGTTTTAAGCACCAACCATACAGCAGAGAGTGCATATGAAACATTTAATAAGTACAGGCCCATATGTGCTTTTACTTTCTTTTTGGTCTCGTTTCGTCTTCATCATTAGCCCACACACCCAAGAAATCAGGCAGCAGCCGTATCCCGAGCAGGGTGGGCCTCCACCACGGCCCATAAACCATGCAATCATCGAGCAAAACAACACAGACCACCATGTTCTTTCTTCAATGTTTGTTTTTTCCCCCTACTCCATCTGCCTCAGTGAACAAACAAAAAAATCCTAACTTTTTCCTTCCTCTCGGTGTCCACCTCAGGTCCAGAATGTTCCAGGAACTTCACCTCCAGCAGCGGAGTCATCAAGTCTCCAGGTTTTCCAGAGAAGTACCCCAACAACCTGGATTGCACGTTCATGATCTTTGCTCCTAAGATGTCGGAGATCGTTCTGGAGTTTGAGAGCTTTGAGCTGGAGCCAGACACGCAGCCACCCACCGGAGTGTTCTGCCGCTACGACCGCCTGGAGATTTGGGACGGCTTCCCTGGAGGTGAGTCATTGGAGAGATCTGTTGCTCCAAACAGGAAAATCTGAATGTTTCAAACAAAAGATCATTTAGTGGATAATGTTTGCACACTGGTTCTCAAATACTCACACTTCAAAGGACCAGCAACAATAAACTTCAATCTACAGAAACATGACATGACATCAGATAACAAGAATGTATACTACATCTTTACAATGTATAGAGTTTTCATTTTCTGAAGAAAGCGTGAGCGTCCTATGCAAACCACACCAACACAATGTGGTTGGGAGGGGATTTTTTTCCAAGCTATCAAAAAAAATGTGTACCTTTAGGGATACAACAGCTTGTCACAGCAGGGTCAACTTTCTGCCATATCTACCTTTAAAATGTGCATATTAGGACCTAGAGTAGTAATATGTACCGCTTATAAACCTTAAATAAGGTACAAAATCGTTCCTTTACAGTAACAGGCTGTTGTAACCCTAAAGAAGCTATTTTTGCACATTTTATCTGAGAAGGCACCGGTTTTGTTTCAGAATTGTAAATCTGATGATATAGAAAGGTAATAGCAAACCTTTCCTCAACAAGCTGCATAAACTGCGATATAACACAGTGCTGAAGTTCAATACTTAAGAAGGCAGTCTGGAAAATGAAGCTAAACAGTGGTCAGAGCAGAAGTAATTGGGAGGGTCTCATCTTTGGCCTTCTGGAAATGGCCTTTAACAGATAAGCCAGATGCTATGACTAAATAACAATGCCGTATGATTGATCTCTAGGGGAGAACAGACGCCTAACCTCGATCCATTTGCTGTGTTTCACAAGCAAAACAAACTTCTCAAGTGTCGATAAGATATTTGGACTCATACACATACACTTACATCCACAAATGTGATGTATAAGAGTATTTGAGAACATGTTAGTAAGTGCTCTTTATCCGTTAATAGCTGTACTCTCTGGACATTAGACTGTGGTTCGGGGTGAGGGACTCTGGAATGTAGACTGTTGTCATAACACCAGAAATATTCTGTTCTCCAAGATAATTACAGTTTTTATTTGTGCGTGTGTGTACTGCATACACCCAGAAGCCCAACAGGAAGATCTCAGCTCAAAGCGGGAAGGAAGTCTGCGAGGACCAGAGGTCTTATTCAGTTTCCACTTCATTATCGGCTTTTTTCTGTCTTGACGGAAGAGAGAAGCCGTGAACAAATGACACCTTTGATCTGAGACCGAGCCTTTTGAGCTTTCTCATCAGTTAAACATTTTAAAATTAGTTTTAGCATTCTTCCGAGGATACGTTTGGGATCTATTGTCACAAATTATGATTAGAAGAAGAAGTCTGTTTCAATAATTGTTTTTGAAAGGTTACACAAAGTGGGCAGGTCCGGACAGAATTTGCAATCATTTTCAGAATTTGTGGAATTTTCTGGATGGATTTGGAAGGAAAACAGCGGAAAGTCCTATGCTGTTTGTTTATTTTAGGTTTCCTTAATTTTTGTTTTGTGTTCCACGGCAACAGCATGCAGGTTTGAAACAAGATAATTATGATTAATGCTGACAGAATTTTCATTTCTGGGTGAAATATTGGTTACACTTTATTTCGATAGTCCATTTTAGACATTCTACTAACTATAAGTAACTTTGTAACTACATGTCTACTAACTCTCAGAGTAGAATGTGAGGGTAAGTTTAGGGTTAGTTGTATAAGTTGACAAGAAGATAGTTAGTAGACAGTCTACTAATTGCCAGTTGACATGTAGTTGCAAAGTTACTTACTGTTAGTAGAACGTCTAAAGTGGACTATCGAAATAAAGTGTTACCGAAATATTTCTTTAAAAAGTGCTGAGAATGCTGCACTCTTATTGGTGTCTTTAGCAAGCTCAAGAAGTGAGGGGTGTGTAGAACTTTTGTGAACGATGCTATCCCACTTCTCCAAAAACCTACAGAGCCTTTTGTGAATCCAAAATCCATGTAGGCTTGAGGACAAAGGTTGCATGCTTTATTTCAGACCCGGCAGCCTCTGTTGAAAAATCTACAATGAAAAAGGTGTCCCACAAGTGCACAGCGACAGAGAAAGAGCCAAGAGGGAGGTTGAAGACAAGACTTTAAAAGGAAGGCCCTGGTGCCTCAGGGCCTCAGTGTAACTCGTCTCTACGGTTCAGACACGAGCTGCATTACCTGTGGAGCCACACCAATCAATAAGTGCATTAGTGTGGAAAGGCTGCGAGGCATGAGACAGAAGCCTGTATGACTTCGAGCCCTCAGCCCACCCCTCCATCACCCACCGGCCGCCCACTTTGAGGCAGTCACAGCCTGGCAGAGGGTTTAGAAAGCCCCCTCCTCCTCCACCAGAGCAGACATGCTGGATGGGTTCATGGAGAGGCTCTTTAAAATTTCATAGCCCTGTTGAGTCATGCAGATAATCCGGATGCTTCACCACACCCAGAGCTGTCTCAACACACAAGCGCACACATTTATGCACACTCGGATGCACCTGTTTCTATGAATTCTTATGAAGATTAAGATTCATGTAAACCCGTAGATCTGTTTTATATAATCACACACACACACACGAAGCTGGCAGATCTGTTTAATCTCTTGGACTGTAATGGGCATCTTCTCAAAGCGCCAATCACAGTTTCTTCTTAAGCCAATATTTCAGTAATATGTGGTGAATTTTAACATAATCCCAGATCTGTCATGTTCCGCGTGGTTCTTATTTTGCATTGGGTCAGTAATTAGTCTTTTTACGCAGGTTTTGAGATGTCATGTACATTTGTAAACCTTGGGTTAATCTAGCTATTTGCATTTTTATGAGGTTAATGACGGTGTGCAAAAGAATGCACAAAAATGTGTAATTTCATTGTAATTTAAGTTTCCGTAGCTGTACAAAGCTCATGCATAATTAATAAGGCAAGCACTGGGGCCGTTTATAATTGGTTGTCTGTTGCCAAACAACTTGCCTTTACATTCTAGCACCTCAATCTACCACAGTACAAGTTTGCTTAAACCGAAGTTTAAAAGTGGCCTTAACCTGGATAGACATGTGCATATAGTATGAAAAGCTCTTTTTCAATACAGCTTCAAAGCATTTCCTTCTCTCGGCTGAATGTACTGCATACCTCTTAATTTACAGCCTTAGTTGTGTTCGGTTCCTTCCTTCTTGTCCCCTCCAACTCCTACACATTTTTTTTCTTTTAAAGTAGCTTCTGGGAAGTCACATTAAAGTGGCCCTGGAACGAACAATAAGTGCAGGAATTTATGGTCGCCACTGAAAACAGAAATCCAAGGTCATAGACACATACAAAACAGACGCTGCCCTTTTCATTTCCATCAACAACGAGGTGTAAAGAGAATGTTTTGTTCAGTCAATGCAGTTATACAAGGTCAACCAATCACACTGTCCTTGACGTTCACACGATACAGGATCAGCTGTGATGCAATGGCTTGAATAGTAGATTATTAAACCCATCTAATCGTGACTCTCTTTCCTCTATCTTTGTGTCTATCCACAGTTGGTCCATACATTGGCAGATACTGTGGACAAAATACTCCAGGACGGATCATATCCTACACTGGAATCTTGGCTTTGACAATCAACACAGACAGTGCTATTGCAAAAGAGGGATTCTCAGCTAATTTTACTGTGCTGGAAAGGACAGTCCCGGACGGTAAGTCAATACTGCAATGCTTAAAGTGTATGAAATAATTCATGAAATGAATACTAAATTCACACGAGATCAAGTCTCCAGTCATATCAGCATCCTAGAAGAGGTTGTTTATTGTGCATAACATGAATCACCATGTTAAGATCACACAACCAGTTATGTTGTGCGTTTAAATATTTCAGTATGTCAATCTAGATTAATAAACACAAACTTTAGATAAACTGGTCTTGCGAAAAAATGTCAAATTGTTATACTGCGAGCTATTCAACTTGCACATAACCACCATTGGTGCTCTATAGATGCTAGAGAGGCCAGTTCTATCAGATTTGGAATTTCTGTCAGTTTTGGAAGATGAATGGAGGCAGGCAAAACATAAAAAATCCTCTAGAATTACTAAAATATGATAATAAGTATTAAAAAACATCAAGCTTTAGTCAGTATAAGCTGAAAAAAAATAATTCAACTTAATGTGTGAACTCTGATATCATCTTAAAAAATCTAGTTCTAGAAAATCAAATCAAAAATCTAGGTTAAAGGACATTATCAGAACATTATTTTGAGAATGTTTGTAGCCAAAGTTATTGAAACACACCCTGTTGATTAGGATAAAAACCCATATACAGATGTGTACCCACATTCACATGCAAATACAACATGATATGACATGGGAAGTTATTAAATCACCACGTCCCGCTCAGCTGTGGCCCTCTTTCATTAAGTGATTGTGTGAAGAGTCATGACCCATCTGCCCTGCTTTATGGGGATTGGTTTACTCTTTTTTTCCAAACCAGCTCACCCAGAGAGGGTTCACCTCTTCACCCCAATTTAAGAGATGCTCCAACTAAACATTTAATTTCAGAACACACCACCAACCCTCACCCGCAATCACGCTATGAATTCAAAACTGTCTTTAAACACTTTCTTGCTCCTCCTCTGTCTGTCTTTCTCACCGTCTGTCTATGTCACCTACCTTTGAGAACATACCTGGTTAACTTGACAAGTTGTGATTCAACACAAATGTCCAGTGTAATTGCAGCTCATACCAGTTTAAGGTGGATACATGTTGTATATATCATAAAGTGCATATTGTTGTGAACTGGTGTACCATGTTATATTTCAGCTTGAGCTCTCAGAACACATCAAGGTGTGTACTATATCTCTTCCATCCCAGCTCACGCTCAAGAATACATTCGGTGTGTTCTCAGCAGGGGCTTTGGCGAACAGTCGCAGTCTATCAATTATTTATTGGCTCCATAAATTTACATTCTGTGGCAGCTTCTCTCGCAGTTCGACATGTTTACCAGTATATTGTGCTTTGCAGGAAGGAAGGAGATCGCCATTGGCAATAAGTCTTTATGTGAAGGATTTTGTCAGTGAACCGTCATAGATTTATGGTCTCTGCTGAGTCGGACCGAACAGTGACGGATGCCAGATGTAATCAGACGAGAGATCTGGTTGTTTTCACTCATTGTGCTAAAGAATGAAAGGGTGGAAAGCGGATAGATGGCTTGAAGAGATAGAGAGATAAAACAGAACGAAAGCGAATGAGTAATGCTAAGATTAAGTTGAGCTGAGGTTTCAAGGATAAAAGAGAGAAATTCATGAGAAGACTCAACAATCACTTTTGATTTTGAGTTTAGTGTTAGCACGAGTTGCTAAGCTAATGAAGTGATTTTTTTAATAAGCACAAAAAAATACAATAGAAACCATCACAGAAATTTAAATGGTTTCCATTAAAATACCATTATGAACCATTAGCTTTTTTCCAGTAAAACCATTACAAAAATCCTTTTTGTAGTGTGTTTTGAGCATTTCTCCATTAGGATTTAACATCCAACCAATAGAATCCATCACATACCAGTAGACACCATTATAGGTTCCATTAAAACCAATAAGATTCCTATCATAATCATTAAATCCATAACGTTTTCTTTTGTGTTTTGGGTAGGGTCCTATTGTTTTTTCAGAAGGGTTTGTAAGGATATTGGATAAAATAGTATCGATGCTTTTCCATCCTGAATTAAATGTACAGTTATATAGGCAATTAAAAGTTTTCAGTTATTTTTCAAAATGCATTCTGTGATTGGTTACTTTACAAAGAATAAATGCAATGCTGCCTTACAATTTGAACAAAAATAAGTATCTTTGACAGAAGGCAGATCACTAGGTTTTCAGAATTGTGCTTATGGCTCAGTGTGAATAAACAAATAAAGCTACTGTCTATCTAACACGCATGCTTTCTCCATCTGCTACATGTGTTTAGGCCTGGATGTTTGGGCTGTGTTGTTTGTGTATGTGCATATCTGACCTGCTTGAACCTTTCGCTGTTATATTAGGTAACACGAGCTCACCCTGTTTCAACATGCATTTCCTTACATTTAAAACTGTGTTTGTTTGGAGTCTGTGACCTGTTGTAAATAAATTAGCATGTCAGCCTCAACATTTCCCCATCCTTCACTGTCTCAGAGTCCTACATTCTGTGCTGAAGCGTCTGGAATAAGACCCTCGGGGGTCAAAGCATGAACTTTGCTTGTCTCAGACACACGGCCAGCATGCCTCGAGACGACTGCCCCACAACATCACAAAACAATCAGCAATGCCCTTATCCTGGGTGGCATGGCATGAGGAGTGATATACAACCTGCTCTCCTTCCATCTGAAAACACAGACATGCTAGAGGCGTCTCTGACTTTACATTCCTCCGAATGCTGACGCTGGGGAAATGGCCTTCCAGTGTGCCATTTAACCGTGCACCTTCTTTTATGAACCTCAAGACTTCTCTCGCTGTTGGACTTAAGAGCTTAAACTGAATGTTTTATGAATAAAGGTTTGCGTCTTAATGTGGTATGCTTCCCACAGTGCTTCCATTAAACTGTGGGAAAGAAAAGTGCGTATGTTTTATTCTGGTGCTAAGAGATGGAAACCTATGGTACTTTGCCTCTGAGTGGCCCATTCCCGAGAGGAAGGCCTTAGTTTGGGTCGTGATCTGATGTATTCTTTATTTAGATCTTGAAATGACATTTTAACTACTCCCCCGTCCCTTTTTTTCTCTGTGCTTTACTCAGACTTTGACTGCACCGAGCCTTTGGGTATGGAAACTGGGGAAATCCATTCCGACCAAATCATGGCCTCATCCCAGTACAACCCCAGCTGGTCTCCGGAACGATCTAGACTCAACAACCCTGAGAATGGTTGGACCCCTGCGGAGGACTCAAACAAAGAATGGATCCAGGTACTGTGCAATTTACAAGCGTATACTGAAGATAGCAGTCTATTATGAATGAGTAATGGAGGGGGGATTTGTCCTTGGCAGAGAATAGAAACTTCTGTGATATTTTCTGAAGAATAGAGAAGTCGAGGCTACAGACGAAAAGTTTGAAACTCCCTCACGCTTTTATGATTTTTGAGTTAGAAACTTTCTCTGGCTGAATTTGACTTCGACTCGATCAGGCAGCCTTGTAGATTTTTTTGCCACTGGCTCTCTTTCGAAGACCAGCAGCAACATCTGTTGAATTTTGCCCTTTGGTTGAAAGCCATGGAATGTTAAAACCCAAATGTACTGGTTCGCTCTGGCCCCATTGAGTCTTCCTGGCCAACAGATGCTTGTGACCTTAACAAAGACTGTCTATGAGATGCATCTGGGTGTATCTAACATGATCTTAATGTCCGAGAGACAATAAGAAACCTGAAACTTATTCTACAGAATGTGGCCACACACGAGGACAGTGGCATGGACAACAGATTATTTGCGTGTCTATTTCAGTCGCATGAATCTGTGAAAAACTCTTGGCTGAAGTCATTGTGTTGATTACACAAACATTGCAGCACCTTTTCTTGCACTTAGGGGCTTTTCTGTGACCCAAACCTCAAGGGTACCCTCAAAACACAGACTTGTTTTATAATCTTTGCCTGACTGGAAAGTTTGGGCCAAAGAGCCTCCTCGGGAGGCTAATAACAGACGTGACCCACAGCCAAATATTTACTAGGGGAGGTCTGCTAAGCAGATTTTCCTTATTGCTATCAAAATATTGTCTGTGTTCTAAACCAGAAACTAATTGAATTAGAGGAAGGTGCTTCAACTTAGAAGAGAATAAGAACTACTATGTTTAATTCTTCATTTCAATGTAAAAGCAAAGACGTATGCATTTCCTGAGGAACTGGAGACTGGTTCTCAACAAATTTATGCTCCATATTTTAGGAAAAAATTCGACAAGAAGAGCCCTGAGAATACAATGTAGAGTCTGATCGAGTTGAGGATTGTAACTGTTGCCGATTTCTCGAGTGCTTTTGATCATAGTAATTCAAAGTTCTTCTTTGTTTAGATGGACTCATTATGCTTATAGATTACCAGTCTCTGTCAATATGGTATTGATCGGGACTGTTGTTCAGAGCACAATGAACTATCCTAACACTCTTCCAGGATGTTCTTTGAGAAGCAGTCGATAATTAGCCTCTACTCGTTTTACAGGCCATCACTTTAAGTGAAGGATTCTCATGTTCAGCATATTTATCAATGTTTGGCGTGAGGTTTAGACGTGCCGTTGTGCTACTTAGTTTTATCTTGCATCCAACCAAATGGGAAGTCTTCAGAAAGGAAACATTCCACTTATGTGACTTAAATGAGTCTAAAAGATCAGAGAAAACTTCTCTTCTAGCACCCAAACCAATCGGTTCCACATCATTTCACAGTTGCCACTTCATATTTTATTCAGGATAATTAAGTAGACTTTGCAACTGTTCACCCTCTTGGCTTGCTGAACTTGTTTAGTCATTTCAGATATTAATGAAACCCTAAATGACTCGCCTCCCACAGTGCGGTATCGAGCTGAAGAGAGCACAATTTCGCAGCCGCCAGGAATTCTCTAAAGGGTATTGATTAGAGGAAGGGTACTCTTTTTGGTGGGAGAAATTTCAGCAAATCAAACGTATTCTGTTTCAGCCCCCATGTACCGTGCCCCTGTAAATCCCTTTCCGCCAATCAGATGTCAAAGTTGAACCCCGCACATCTGTTTCCAAGGGAACAAAGGCGGAACCCTGCCGAGGATGAATGATTTATAATTTGGAGACGTCCTGCGCTCGTTCTCTCTCTCTCGTGCCCGGCACTTGTGGAGGAGTTTAATTATAACAAGCGTTATTAAAAGAGTGGAATTCTTCATTTCGCTTCCATTAAGCAACATGACCCACCACAACAGTATTTCTCCATCTAATGGCGCAGTCCACTTGGCACGCACAACTCACTCGCTCCTGTGTCCTCCAACGCATATTATCAGTTCATTATTTATTACATTTACACTCTCGAATGTAATTTACAGCCGACATTTATATTATTCATAGAGGCTGGTTCTTCCTTGTTAAAAATCCCCATTTCTTGCAGTTTTTTTTTCTTCCCAGAAGGTGTCAAAAAGACAGCGTTTGTCATGCATCTTAATGCGGCTTCAAATTAGATTCAGGGTCTAATGCTCCCAGCTTGCCACTCCTGATAATTAGTCGAGGGTCAGGAGATCTCGAGCTAAGCCAGTGAGCTACAGAGGCTTGTCCGTTTACAAGGGTTTGTGCCCTGCTGAAAATCAAATGTGCGTTAAGGTCTTTATCAGACGAATGATGAATGAAAAGAAGGGCCCAAGAATCTGGCTCTGAAAACTTCCAGTGTACTGTGGATACGGCCTGGTTTCAATCGGAAGACCGTGTTAAAGCGTGACAAGTCGAGATACCTACATCTGTACAACACATTTCGACTCTCTCTCAAGGAAAGACTTCCGATTTATAGAAGACCGTAACCTAAAACAAAAGACGCTGTGAAGGTTCTTATGGATGGCAGATTTTCAGTCCCGCGGAGAGCTTGGCATAACAAAGAAAATATCCAGTTTTGGTAGACATCAATGCAGTATGTGGTGTATTGCAAGTGATGCAATAAATGCACGCTCATCCACTCCAGGAGCATCAAAGCACTTTTATGAATTATGCATTTTGATCTGGGAAAAAGTCAACTGTCAATAGTTGAAAGCCCCTGTCTAGCTCCTAATGGTTAAATAGAAGTTGCTCATTATAGATCATGTTCTGTTTCATTAATCTCAGCCTCGCAATCATTCTCGTCCTCAGTTCTACCGAAACGCATCAGCCGCTTGCGTTTATGCGACGGTGCTTAGAATACACAGCGGTTCATTTATAAACCGCTGCATATGTCTGTCCTGCTGCTCTGCTAAATGCTTTGATCAGGGCTTGATTCACAGAGACGCGAGGGTTTTTTCTCCTTTGCATCACTGGAGAGGATGTTTACCTTCATTTTGTTCATTAAAGCATCTCTGACAAGAGGTCAGAACGTTCAAAACAATAAGGGGCGATGTTTTCAAGTCTGAAACTGTAGAGTGCCAACCAGGTTTTGTGTCGGCCAGTTCAACGGGAAGCCGTCAGCTTGATTGATGGAGGTGAGGAGGGAATGTGCCAGGGCCGTAGATGGAAACAATGATTGAGACACCACCCCACCCTTTTATTCTTATCCCCTTGTGCCACTGCCTTAAGTCGCCGACCCATTTTGCTACAAAAACAGGTTGGAATTCCAGGACCATCACACAGGCACTAATTACAGACTTCCTCTGAGAAAAATGTTCCTCTCAGACTCTTGTATATTCATCGAGGAAGGTTGAATGTAACGAGGGAAAGAGGCAGAATTAGGGGTGAAATGTCACTCCAAAAACAACGAACTTGGCCATATCCTGTTTGCCTTCGCATGTCATCTACATATGCTTTCCATTAGCGATGGTCATCTAGACGCTGCTATGTCCGCTCTCCATTGTTTTGCTTAGATTTTTTTTCTCTCTTCAATTAAAGGATTATCTGCTGCTATTTTGAGACGGGTGCTGTTCTCCTGCCAGCTGATGAGTAATTAGACAGTGGGACTGTAATTAACATGAGAGTCTCTACTGACAAAGCCTGCAGAGCTGGTGTCAAGCTAGGCCACCCTGCTAGCATCACACCTGCGCTAGGTACATTCTTATGATTTAGAGTTTAAACCATCTTCAGTGCCTACATGTAATTAGCTTGAAGCGTTTAAAATATCTTCTTTGATGTCATTTTCTCGCAATTAAATATGGATCCAGGTGTATGTTGGATACATTAAGCTGCTAATGTGAACGAGGTCTAAAGGCTAGCAATATAAAATGTATGCTAAATTCATTTCTAAGACAGACAGGATGTTCTTTTGTCATCTGTGAGCTTATTGTTGTCTTTTTGCGTTTAATATCAACAAAACATGACGTGAACATGTAACCTGTCTCATACTGGAAATATAGTTGTATGACCGTTCTTCCCTCATGAAAATTAACCATGGTTTTACTATAAATAAAATTGTAGTTAAACCATACAAAACCATGGATAATCTTCTCCAAAATTCAGCCATGCAGTATAGCAAATTAAACAACTTTCGTAACATATTTTAAACATAATGTGATATGTTTCCAAGTGAAACTGTATATTCAATGAGAAAAAAAGTTCTTGTCTTATCCATTAAATTTGATCCATTTGTAACTGATTGGATTGTTAAAAGTGACAGGTGGTTGAAGGAAAGAAGCTCGTTTTTTTTTTTATTATTATTATTATGTGAGTTGTTAGGTTAGGGTTCATCTCCTCGACTATGATAAAAATGATATTATTTTCTCTCTTTCTCTCTTTTCGTCTGTGTGTGTGCGTGTGTTTTAAATATTCGTCCCACTTTCAAACCATCCACCTATTAGATTAAGTCAAGGAAATAGAAGCACATGATCACCATTCAGGCACATGCATAATTTTAAAAATTATAAAAAAGTTCTAAAAATAACTCCGGCTAATTCCACTAGGTAAATTGGGTGATGAATGTGAGGTCTTCGAGGAGCCTATAGATCTCTCAGCTGGCAGTAATACAATTTTCATGAAAATGTGAATTAATTATACCTGTGGTTAATGGAATTTTAGAGGAGCTTTCGGAGCAACCAGGTGTCGTGGGATGGGATGGTGGGAGGAAGCCGCAGTTTGATGGATGAAGTAGAACTTTGCCCCGCGAAACCTGCCGTCCCACATTTGTGTTTGCTTTGACTGGGCCGTCGCGCATCTGTCTGCTCAACGTCTTAGTTCCTCCTGGCTAACCTGCACCAGATGGCGTTTGAGCCTTAGATACACAAGAGCAGTTGTGGTTTTAATGATTGACCAATTTGTGGATTTTTGTTGTCCACTAATATGCAAGACAAGGGTGAAAGAGAAAAGAAAATAGAATAAAGAAAAATGTTAATGCACGATGCTTTATTTTTGCAGACCAGAAAACGAAGAACCGCAAATGACAAATCGTTTTAAGAAAAACACTGAAAAAATCCTGTGTAATCAACTTCCTACAAGCACACATAGCAAAATAAACATTCTGTTGAAACAGCCACCAAACACCAAAACAAGCCCATGCTAGGATGAACACAACTGTCACAGCTTTAGGAAACAGGCAGACATGTTTGACGCTTGTTTAATTCAACACAATTAGCACGAGAAGCTTCAGTGAGTTTTACACTAGGTTTAGGCAGATTAGATTTCTGCCACTTCCTTCCATGCGGGCCAAGGGCAAGGCAAGAACTGTCCCTTCCAACACACACACACACACACAGGCTCTGATGTAATAAAACACACACTCTTTGTAAATTTAATTAGCTCTGAAAAATTAAGCTGAGATTCATACTTCACAGATGGACTCTGGGCAAAATGAACAAATTTTAACATACCAGACTTTCCCATGACAGAATTATCAAAACATAGTTACATCTGGGTTCTTGCCAGCTAGATAAATTCATTAAATGTGTTTTTGTTTTAATTTCAGATTTTAGAACATAGGATGTGATATAATGAGAACTGCATTATTTTATTAGTCTATTGAGTGGGATATAATCAATCAAACACTTAACATGCAACATCCAATAAAAAGGAGTAGTAGAAATAGAGAAGAAATCAAAATAACAAGCAGAGGATCAGATTTGCAGAGTCAGCTGGCTCGAGGTCACATTTTCCTCTTGAGTCGTATGGATTCCAATTTGAACACTTTCTCACAGTCGTTGCAGCAGACTTTAAATTGGCTTGACCGTTATAAAACTGCATAGTCACACTAGTGACTAATATAATAATTTGGCAACTTCAGATGTCCTCAAATGTCAATTCAAATGTCTGCGTGGTTTCAACTGTAAAAATATTTTCTTACCAAAAATGATATAATTCATCGTTGTTTTTGCTTCTGCGGTCATGATTTTTCAGATGAAATGCCCACAGTCGAGTCTGGCCTGTCTCCTTATAAGGAAGTGTGATACACTTTTGGAATGGCCTGTTTTCTGAAAGCCAGAAAGTGGAGTTTCTCAGCCAGGGAGTTCCCATGAGGAACGGGGGCTTTCCCTTAATCTCCTGTTTGTACTGTTTGCTTTTAAAGGTGAAGTGTGGGATTTTTTTTTTTCTTGATGTTAAAATATTCTTTCCTATCCTTGTTTAATAAGCAGAGACAGCTATAAGTAAGTCATTCGCAGGTTAATTTCTCTGGAAAGTACACACTGATTCTGTTGCGTTCAAAACATTGCTTTGTTTGTTGAAGAATCATGACCATCTTGACATAGCAACAGATTAACCAATGGTGTGAGTTTAAAGCAGAATTAACTTATTTGTCGACCAATGGCAGACAGGGAGAGTATTTAGGAAACCTGTTTGAAAACAATCACAATTTTTTTTAGAAATTCATATTTGACTGGTTGTAATACAGAAAAAAAAAATTATATATATATATATATATATATATATAAAACACACACACACACACACAGTATATTAAATAATCGTTTGCATATTTGGGAAACCAGAGCTTATATTTTTTCAATATACTGCAATAAAAAAATATATAGCAATGAAGACAAAAACTGCGCTAAATTTTTACATTTAACAGCTTTATTAAAATACTCAAGTAATTTCTCAATATTTATTTATTATTCATGTACATTTGTATATTATGAAGTGCATTATTTAATGTAAAATGTCAACACGAGATATACGTAAATATATAAGTAAAGTGCCAATTCCTTATGTATTATACAATATGTTGTAATACATTAGCACAATATGTTAGTTTGTATATTTTCAATATGCATTGAAAATGCGTTGCATCAGGCGGTTCTTTGCCTCCACGTCATGCATTTAAATCCTTTAATGCACGGCTAACCATTGATTATCCCTTACATATTGATCATTAATATATAAGGAAATATATATTTTTTTAGAAAACTGTAAGGCTTATTTACAGTATATAAAGGGTTACTGTAGTAAAACGTATTGGAATCGCTTGCTTTTTTCTTCAGTTTCTAATTGCTCTAGTTTCTTTTACCCGTTTTTTCCCTCTCTTTGTCTTTCTGAAGCAGAAAGTAGTTAATAAATCACGAGGCGCTCATTAGTTCTGATCTGTGATCAGCTGGTGTGAGGGAATCTGATCCAGACTGTCTCTTCTCCAGCCAAGCTTTCTGATCTCAAATCGCTGGCTGTTCCACAGCTCTCTTATCTTCCTGCCATGTATATTTTAGCACAGCCAGATCAGATCAGCACTCATTCAGCAGACTTCAGAAACAAAGACCTTATATTTTTAATATTGCTAAACGGAGTGCACAATAGGGAACAGACAGAGTTTGCAATTAGCTATTTCTTCACTAATTGAGTTTGAGACTAGCAAAACCATTATGTTAGTTCATGTTGAGCTCAAAATGAATATGATATTTAATGAAAATCTGGTATTGGTGATAAGTGTATCTACAACAGATGCACTACATGGATGTTATCCTGCATTTTTAGCTACTCTGACGGCTACGTGCTGCTTGACATTGTCTTAGCACTACTGTAAATGTTGGTTCACCAGTGACATTTTTTGAAAATGTTGTATGGGATGACATTAGTTTCAGATTATGACAGGCCTTTCCGAGCACTAAAGCATTTCTCCAAAAACCTCTGCTTGGCACTTTTCACTGTCTGTTTGCTCAGTATGCTGTGGAAGCGAATGGCTGAATCCTGCTCAAAGATCTCCGTTTTTTTCTTTTGAATAACAAAAATGAGATATTAAATGAGATCCCCCCCCCTCCACATCCTACCCTGTGTATTACAGCTCCGATAATCCTGGATTTGACCAAATCACCCACATCTCCGTCCACAGTGTTTTCTCTTCCAGTAACCCCTGACCACACACTCACCGCATGCTCTCGGGAATGACATCACAACTCATGACTTCTTTATGAAGCATTCATTTTTCAATACAGCACACGTCTGAAATGCACGTTTCCTTTCAAACGATTTTTTTTTTCCCCGATGCAGGCTCTATGAAGTTAAATATCCTTCCTCATCCAATAAGCTCTTGTCTCCCGTTCAGGAAATTAAATCGTCACATCGAATATGCTTTATTAAATTGGGATTCATTAAAATTAATCTTTCATTCTAATATTCACCTGGGGTCTTATGAGCTCAATATGTGACACCCGATAAGCCACTTTTAAAGTGATACTCCCTCTGTTCGGAGTAATAAAGGAGTAATATTGTTCCGTCTCTCCTCAGGTTGATCTTGGATTCCTGCGCTTTGTCTCGGCGATCGGCACACAGGGAGCCATCTCTCAAGAGACCAGCAAGAAATACTATGTGAAGTCCTACAAGGTGGATGTAAGCTCAAACGGAGAAGACTGGATAACTATTAAGGATGGCCCAAAACAGAAGGTGACTTATTTGCTTCCTTTCCTTTCATTAAAGGTGCAATGCATCCCTTTTCTGATTTAACCCAGTGCTTTTCAACCTTTTTGAATCCAAGACCCACCATTGTCCACAACAATATTCAAAGCCCCATAACTTCTCTTCATGATTTACTTTTTTAAAGATGTTTTTACTGTCAATTTCAACCCAATAAAATATTTTAGAGGTTGGCATAACAAAGTGTATTTAAAATGTCAAGAATTTATTGATTTACATGACTTTTCCAGGTCTACAAATTACAGTTTTCCTTTATCCAGGTTTTCCAAGACAATGGGAATCAATCAGTCAGTCAATCAATCAATCAATCAATCAATAAACTTGTTGAAGGGGTCAATTAAGATATTTATTTATTTTGTTGTTTTGTCTTTGGATTTTAAATAATTTTATGTCATCTTTAAACTCATTGAGAACCACTGATTTAACCAATGTTAGCATGTCATGTTTCAGAAACAAAAAGCCATATGGAAGAATTGCTGTAAGAAAAATAAAACATGCACATTAACTCTCCATAATGCCTTGAACTATAAACGTCCAGTATAAACAACGTTTTTATTTGTTTTTTGAAACTAGGCAACAAGTCGAAAGGATTTTCTGTGGATGATAGAGCTTAACTTGTTTTAAACCTGGAACATTCCGTTAACAGTTAAATGTTACATTTTCATTTAACAATGAAATAGTGTTCGAAAGTCCTGGTAGAAGATCAAGTTTGGTTCCGTACAGCTCACTTTCCGCTAAACGATAAAGAAGCTTTTATTTTCTCAGCCTAACATGGAAGTAATCCGTAACTAGGTACATTTCCAGAACTCCTTGGCGGGAAGCCCTGTAAACATCTTCCTGTATTGTAGCGCTGTCACCGTGTGCCTCCGTTACACCAATCCATGCTCCAGATCCAGACGGGAATGCAACGCTCATGTGTTCTGCAGGGTTGTGTTTCTGACTCCATTATGTGCCCAGTGTGGTATGTTAATCCGCCCCCTCTTAAAAGACTGAATTTGCAAGCTCTGTAAAAACTCCAACTCCAAAGCCACCACAGTAGTCTGACTGATTTTCTTTTTTCACTTTAAGGAATGATGTCAACATTTGCGGTAAGGCTTTTTTCCTTGAAAGGAAGAACAAAAGAGTTAATAAACAGAGAGTGGCAAATGGAGAGAGTGAGAGAAGGAGAAGGTGTACCAGGTTTAGAGTGTTTGAACAGCTGGTTGGACGCACTTGAGCACATGAAGGATTGAATGTGGACCGAGGAGACGCTGATCGATTAGCCATCGGGTGAGATTTGTCCCTCAGCACAGAAAAGTTAACTGCAGGAAGACATGCCTATTACAACCTTAAAACCTAGTGAGCTACCTACCCAGACAGCATTTTGGGGATCATGTAGCCAAGACAGGTTCTAATAGAACAATGAAAAGCATTTGAATGAACTCAAGAACACAAGAACATGTGCATCATATTTTATGCCAAAATAGAAAACAAAATTTAACCGTATTTTTAAAAACTTTTTCTGCCCAAATTGAAATTATTACAGAAATGCAAACAAATCAGCATTAATGTGAATATATATATATATATATATTTTAATAGAATTACTTTATTACTTTTTTATTCATTTAAATATTCACAATGCAGATCTGAAATTATTCTAAAACAGCTTTTTTTTGCTATTTTAATTTCCACCTGATTTTTGTCAGAAATGTGAACTGTGCATTGTGAGATTTACCTGAACCAAAGATTCTGTCTCTGTAGGCAGCTTCATAAATTTTGAGATGCTTCCAATGTATAAAGTTTATGATTTTGTTTTACTCATTTGTGAGTGCGAGATGTACTCATATGCATGTTTATGTCTGCTTGGCAGACTCTAACAATATAAGTTTTGAAATAGACCTGTCAAGCTCAGCAAGCCAATTAGACGCTTATGTGTGTGTGTGTGTGTGTCTATGTGCGTACACATCTGCATGCCTGGAAGTAACAGTGAGCTTAAATATACCCAAAGGCCCAATTTCTGTGTCGACCCTCAACTAAAGTACACTGTTCTCTTTTTAGAGCTTGCATTTTTAAGGTGCGGTGCCTTGTTTCTGTCTGCCTGGCTCTAAAGTGCTTTTGTGAGGTGAGGGCCCATTTACAGACTGCTGAAACAGCAGTTCGGCTGCGGGGTTGTTGTACAAAGGAAAGCCTTTTTACTACTTAGAGCAGTAGAGCAGAGCATTGGCGTGACATTTAAAGATAGTGGATGGCTCCTCATGTGTCTCCCACCCAGACACACACGTTTTGACAAGTAGTGCCCAGGGACACGATTAGCAGCATGGATTCTGGGATAGACGGATGGCTGTATGCCCTGACTGGGGCTTAGCAACACTTGGCCATCCTGTACGGCTTACAGGTTGACCTTGTCTAGTTTACGATTGTGTTGAACGTACTGATATTAAAGCAATATGCTGACAAAGAGACTGCGCATTACAGGGATTTTACCATACTTAAAATCACTGTAGCAAGTGGTTTAGATTGACCTGTTGCTTGGTGGCAACAGCAAAATGATAAATAGGGTTTGCACAAGTGGGTTCCATGAAGTGCTTAAGAATTAAGTACATGAATACTTTTAAATCAACTTCTTTTGTTGTTGTTGTTGTTTTAAGCGATTAAAATAACTATAGAATATGCATGCATGTAACAAGGAACACGGATTAAACAAGAATTAAGACTGAGTTTGGGCAGTCTTTAGCAATGTCTGATTGTTCCTTTGAAGTAATGTCTGTAAGGACCCTGAATAAAAGACAACAATCTCAAAGAACTGTAAATTCTTATTAAGAAAGTATATAGAAAATTGTTTTTGATAACTGAGGACACAACCTTACATAACTTATGTGCTTTTTACCCAACAGGTCAAAAGTCAATAGCAAGTTCAAATTTACATAATTCTTTCAGTGAATCAGGTGCTAAAACAGAAATTCATTCTTAACTCTACTCCCAATACAGAAAAAAAAAACAAATCTGAACCTGAGGAAGTAAAAGAGCGATCTTTCAAGATGTACTTCAAAACCTCTTGACCTTTACATAGTGACCTGTGAAACAAGATACTTTGAACAACTAGGTTACCTTTGGTATAATTTGTCTTTCTTGTAACCATTGCGTCTTCCTTCAACACATTTCCAGATCCTCCCTTCACTGAGAACATGTGCTAGCTGTCAGCAAGAATCAGTGCATATGGACATAACACAATCTGATTCATCGCTATGTCTGTTGCAACAACAACAGAAACCATTGTGTAACTGAAGCGTCAAAAACATTCATCGCTAGTTGTAACCCAGACTCTGACATCACAAAGTGGCCTTTGTATTGCTACCCAGTTGGCTCCAGAGATAATCTAATTCAGGCTCTATTTAGGTTGTCACATTTGAAGCCGCTGATCTAAACACATTCCTGTCATTTCTCTCTGTTTCTGGGGCAGAGCGTTAGGTGAGTCCCAGGCCTCAAAGGTCTGTCCTTGGTGACTCGCCTAAACAAACCATGTTAATAATTCATGTGTTTGTTCTTCATTTGTCAGATTTTCCAAGGGAACACCAACCCTACCGATGTAGCGAAAGCCATGTTCCCCAAGCCCACGTTGACGCGATACCTCCGGATCCGACCCTACTCCTGGGAAGCCGGCATCGCTCTGCGCTTCGAGGTGTACGGATGCAAAATCTCAGGTAGGTTCCAACACAATCTGTCAACGGCACAACTGGCATACATCAAAAATGTTTAGAAGCAGAGTGTTAATTCAGATTCAGAAGCAGTGTTTTGTCAACACACCAATCCATCATGATCTTTCAATTAAATGGTTTACGTTTTGCGTGCTTTGGAGGCAGGCGTATGGAGAAGTGTTTATTCATGCCTCTGAAAGCCATGCTTGAACTGTGCATGTGCAATATTGGAGGAGCTATTGCATTATAGACAAGTATTCACGTCAACGAAAAGGACCGTGTATTCATGTTTCCCCACGTTTGGATGTACTTCATTCAAAATGAATGGCGTGCACAGCGTGCAAGGCTTCTCCTGCAACCTCTCCACTTCTACCCCAATTCTGCCTCTACCCTCCTCCCCCGAGCTCTAACCTCTCAGCCTCTCACACACACACACACAGATGTACATATTGCACATGCTATTGCACACGGCGAGATCTACACCCACCAGCCGCAGTCAGGCCCAGCTGGCCTTGTCTTCATTTGCATACTCATCTGCATGTTTTGGCATGGCTCCACCCTACAGAGCTTTGATTGCAAAGGCTTTCATATCATCAGCGCCTCCCCGCTGAGAACATTTCCTCATATGTGTAGGCGGAGGGCGAGCGTGTTTGCCATCATGCGCCGTCTATCAGCTTTACGTTCAGCATGCATAGGGGCTTATTTTTAGAGTCTGTGTGTGTACACAGATTTAGCACTGGTTGTATATTTGTGTGTCTGTGTGTACTGTATGTGTGCGGTTCACCGCAGTTCTGGAGCACAGCTGTTGCAGTCGTGTTTTGGACGGGTGAACAGACCGCATTCTAAACACATCACAAGAGCGGAGGCCTCCCAGTGACATCATCAGTGTGCATCGGGCTCCCTTGTGATGATGCGGCCAAGAATCTTACTAACGAGTACCATGGTATTACGACTGTAGGTTTTTTAGGCAAGTTTAAACATGTTTTGAAGATATACTTTGATACTTTTGCACATTTACCATGGTACTACCATGAATATCATGGTACATGTCCAAAAACCTAAAACCATTTTAGTAGCAAGGTACAAGTACTATTATCAAGTGATACTATTACCATTTTACCATGGTTGCACCAAGGCGTATACCCAGGCCGTGTACTTGTACCTATATGATAACCATTCATTACCATGGTATCACTTTTATCAAGGTACTGCCGCAAACTCTATTCCTGGGCACTATGTTTGTAAGCACTGTACCTTGACACTACCAACAGAGGATGCCTGCTGGCAGTTAGGAGGTGGTCTTGTGCACAGTTCAGGTCTGATAGGCTTTCTACATCCACACATCCATTAATAAACTTCCTCCCGCTGTTTGTAAATAAAACCATCTGTGTGTGTGGTCATCCAGCCTTTATGTGCTGTGCACAGACCAAACCAACAGAGGAAACACGCGATACACATGGACCAGTTCACCCTCAGGGTGTGTCTTTCAGGGTCTACCACACCAGGAGCTTCTACCATGCATCCCCATCTGAGATCCATAAACCAGTCCTGATGACAGTGCCAGCCAGTGGATTGAAAATAAACTTGGTTGACATCCAAACTTTGAGGTCCAACCACCTCAGTGGAGATCTTTTTCATTCAGGTCCCAAAACAATTTGGCACGCATATAGCAAAAATTTCACGCAGAGATATTTTCTAAATTTGGCAGGGTTACAATAAACCCAACCCCGGCTGTACATCTGCAAACAAACAATGGAAAAATCAAAGTCACGAGCATTTGTTGTTTTAGGAGACTGGAACTCACATTTGGATTTTCTGCAGTTTCTTAAGGGGTCAAAGACGAGCGCTCTTTCCATTTCAAAACTACAGAGGAAGTTCCCTACATCAGTACAAAGGCACTGTTGTGAATGAAAACTCTGTTCTGGTGGTATTTCACGGGACATTAGGTTCATCTGTGACTAGTCCAAGATTGTCTCTGACGCTTTCCTGCTCCACGGGTGCTGATCGTAGATTATGGTATCGCTGGCAGGTCACAAATCCCACTGCGTCGGAGAAGGTACGAAAGTCATGACAGGCAACAACACACAGTCAGTTGATCAGTGCTGCATGTCTGATAATTTCCCTCAAACTCAACCTGCCTTTGCCTACAAGTTGCAAAGCGTGAAAAATCCTATTATCAACTCAGGAACAAAGGAAGTCAGTTTGGAGAGATGAAGACAGATTACAAGACGGATGAAGGGATAGATTTGAGGAAGGTGAATAAGGAAGCATATGAAAAACAAAAGGAAGGTAAGAGTGGAGCAGAATTGAGAATAAGAGCGAGAAACTGCTCAGAAATGAAAGGTAGATACTCTAGAGAAAGGTTTTAATTAGGTAGCTTGAGAAAAAGAGGCAGAGGAGTTAATGCACAAGGTCAGCGGTGAAAGGAAGATGAAGAGAGAGAAACAAAGAGAACAAGAGGTTTCTTATCTCTTCTGTCCACTTCATCTGTCTTTCCTGTGCAATGAATGTCTTTCCTTCTCTCTTTGTTCAGCCTCTTTATGGCCCGTGACCTCTTTAGGTTGTTGGTAAGAACGTTTCCCAGCTCACTGAGATGTGACCGTTTCTCCCAGGTTTATCAGCCAACATCATTTTTTCTTCTCCTTTCTTTCTCTTCCTCTCAGACTCACCCACTCACAGCTAATCTAATCTTTCATAGACACGTCCCTCAATTATCATTCAACTCTTCCACTATGTTCTCAAACAGTCCTCTCTTTCTCGGCGTCCATGTGTTTTATTGGCATGACAAATAATGGTACATTTGTTTTGCCACAGCGGTGGCAGGTTAGACAACAGTCTAAGAGAGGGATCAGGGTTTGGCTGGTTAGCATAGCCCTGTTAGCCCCTGCTGGTGGGTGTCAAAACTACACAATTTGGGTCCAAAATGATCTTTCTCCTACATTTTTCTCTGTCTGCTGCTCAGTGAAGGGTTCGAAACTTCCTTGAATCTAACACCCTCTTTGTCCTTCAACAGAGTACCCATGTTCCGGAATGTTGGGAATGGTCTCAGGCCTTATCGCAGACTCTCAGATCACAGTTTCATCTCACACCGAGCGCACCTGGGTGTCAGAGAATGCCCGTCTGCTGACCAGCCGTTCGGGATGGACGTTGCTACCGCAGCCCCAGCCGTATGCGGATGAGTGGCTGCAGATAGATCTGGGTGAGGAGAAACTGGTTCGAGGGTTGATCATCCAGGGAGGCAAACACCGTGATAACAAGGTGTTCATGAAGAAGTTTCGGCTGGGATACAGCAACAACGGATCTGACTGGAAAATGGTGATGGATGCTACTGGCAACAAGCCCAAGGTAAGATATAGGGAAGCTGGAAGGTAGTTAGACATAAACTGGATGGACATTTAGAATAGTTTTGAATCACTATGAGGTTCTTAAGCGCTGGTCTGAGATTTATTTAGTCTGATTTTAGGAAATGAGTTAAGAAAGTTGAACGTGGAGCTATAATGTATTCTTCCCAAAGCCTTTTAGATGGACAGAGAAGAGAATGATAATAATTAGACTAATGCTGCGAGCACAATATTGGGGAAACGTCCCAAATGCATTTAACAATACACTAATAATCTCAATCCTAAAAATTATACCGTCATAGTACCAAAACAAAATAACAATATATTGTTAGTTTGCAATCATAGTGAAAACAGACAAATTTCAAAAGAAATGATACAGTAAATGATACGTGAAATACATGAAATGTGTGACTTTTTTGTACAGCATGGACTATGTGCCTTATCCCCTATCAAATAGCTGGATTGGAATATCAATCCTAGAAGGCCCCTTTTAAAATCCTTATATCTCTACCTTAGTTTGAAGGACAAAAGGAGACACATTAGCTCTTATGGCCATTAATGTTCTTTCATGACTTCTTGTCTTGTTCTGTACCTTTGTTACCTCTGGCGAGTGTCTTTTCGTCTTTCCTTCTTTCTTTTCTGTCTGTCTCCTGTGGTACCTCGTGTCTGGGTTTTAAGGCTTCAGAAGTGTGAAGTCAAAGGCAGATGCTTTTGAAAGCCTGTGCATCCTGCTGTCATAGACTACAGTGTTAGCCCGCAGCCTTTCTTTTTTTTTGCGCTAGCTCAGCCGTACAATGTCAGAAGTAAACTTGAAGACTTTCTTTTCTCTAGTGCTTTGTTGCATTAGAAATACAGCAGTGCCCAAGTTAAGAAAGGTGTGAGCTGCGTGCCCTCTCACTCGTTCTCTTTCATTAAAGCTGTTCTTTGTTTTCCCTGTCAGACGAACTTTGGGATACTCTTAATAAAGCTTTCACCTTTATCTTTTTCCATTTTTGTCTTTCCAAGTTCTCTTTCTCTGCTTGACTGGTAACTATTGTCTCTGACTCTGTCGTTGTTCTTGGCAGATATTTGAGGGGAATTTGAACTATGACACGCCAGCATTGAGGACAGTGGAGCCTATATTGACACGCTTTGTTAGGGTGTACCCAGACAGAGCCACTCCTGCTGGGATGGGACTTAGATTGGAACTCCTGGGCTGTGAAATGGAAGGTAAGTTGAAAACTCATTCACAGACACGCACATAACCCCACATTCATTCCACTACTGAGGAGTACTCAAGTAGGGATGCTACTGACTTAAAAGGATAGTTCACCCAAAAATGAAAATTCGGTCAATAATTACTCGCCCTCATGTCGTTCCAAACCCGTAAGACCTTTGTTCGTCTTCGGAACACAAATTAAGATATTTTTGATGAAATCTGACCCTCCATAGACAGCAACTTGGGTTTTTCAGTCACATTTAAAAGTTGCTCTGCTGTTTTCTAAATAGTGTAACTTTAGGCTAGTGCAGCGTGTTGCTTCGTTTTCAAAGTAACGGTGATTTATACATATAATGGACAATCTTGCAGCAAGCCAAAAGACATATTGTCCAAAGCAAGTGAACAAAAGACAAACAAAATTATAGACCTTTGATCTAAAAGGAGTTTGAAGGTCCTCAAGTGTGTGGTCTTATAGTACAGATGCTATTTGATTGAATTTGGACTTATCCACTCCAGAGGACAGGATAGGATACGGCTTAGCTTTCTTCATAATTACTTGTCCCGCAGATGCGGCATCAAAGGATGTCTGCAACCCAGAAAACCAGGGGCCTGTGACACTCCTAAGTAACAGGGCCCCTCACAGCCGGAGATAATCTTTGGTCCACCTGCCTTGAAGGATTACGGAAAGGTCCTTGATGTCTTCCCCTCTGTCTTTCTTTCCGAATTAGTTTAGCTCTGATGGGGTGTGTGTGTGTTTTCTGTTGAGGCAGCGTTAAGTGGATTTACATATTGGATTTCTGAGCGACTGTGAGACTTGCTTGTGTAAGCCACAGCATCCCACCGGGAGCTTTAGTCGGATGATAATGCTTGTTTTCACTTTTAATGCCAGTACATGCAGTCCAACACTGTGTATATACGTTCACCCCATTTCTTTCTCTGTCTTAGCTAAACCCTCACAATCAAACAAGTGAACCCATATGCATTCCTAACAGCAGGGCGCTAAGTCCTAGCATGAGTGTGCGATGCGATCTACAATGCTGTCCAGAGCCAGCACGGTGACCTCGCCGTGACCCCTCTGCTTTAGAGACTCTCTTTAAAATACCCTCAGTTCACCCGCGCAACTTCCACTACAGCTCCCGTTTCCCCCTCCCTGCTCATTTTTTCCTCTCCTTCTATCCCGGGAAAGCCCTACAGGCTTAGGGGCAGCTCATTACAAGCTGAGAGTAAACACAGGGCTTTAGGCAGATGTAGGCAAAGGCCACATCCAAAGGGGCACAGGCAGCCATAATGAGAGGACACAGCAGTTTCAGCGAGCTGTACCGGCCCAGGGTGGAGCATTACATCCTCAACCCTGCAGCCAGAGTCACGCACAGGCTCGTATCAAAGGCCTACAGACTTGGAAAGACTACAGAAAGAGCATAATCATTAAAATGATTTGTGGAAGGACGTACAAAAAAAATACCCTAGTAATACATGGTTTTGGACTTTCGGTAATCTCCTTTAAAAATGATGAAAATGTACCTCGGTAGTGCCATGGTTTTTGGGAAGCGAGGTGATTCATCACTTGTCACTTTATTTTGTGAAAACTGTCACAGTTTGTGTTTTCATGAATAATGAGAATCTCTTTTTCTCTCTATCTCTGACTCTATCACTGTAGTTCCCACAGCGCCCCCTACTACACCCGCTTCCTCCACCACGCCATCAGACGAGTGTGATGATGACCAGGCCAACTGCCATAGTGGAACAGGTGATGACTACGACCAGACAGGTGCTAACACCCGCCTGCAGAGACTGCACCATTACTTACTGCATCTTGCACCTATGCTAATCCCACTAGACTAACTGACTCCCTTGCTTTCGCAAATGTCAGCTCTCCTAGCCTTTTTTGGGAATGCTAACACTAATCACTCCTCACACTATAACCCTAAATCTCTTTGCATATAACCACACTTACCATACTACTCCTACTAGAAGTGAAGTATATGGTGCATGGTATGCAAATGTCCTGTATGCATCTAATACTGAAATAACCTATTACATTTGCCAAATGCGCTCCACTTGACCTTCCATTTCATTACAAAAGCCAGACAGTGATGAATGAACGGCAAGCGGTATCAAATGCAATCTCAACTTCTACTTTGTGGATTGCCAAAAGTTAAGACCGTTTCATACAAAATTGGATTAAAAATGCAAATTTACTGTATTTAGTTCTGAGATGGTAATGCCTCGCACTAATGTAAAACTGCATGGTCATGTCACAACATTGTAGCATACTACAATACAGTTTAAATAGTGCATTATCATTGAATACTACATACTGCTTCACATACAATAAATTTAAAAATGGTAAGCAGTATACAGTATATGTGTAGTATGCAGAAACTAACATACTAAGATCATCTGCTGCTTAAATTGCTAAATTTACTGTTTGCTTACTACATACTGCTTTATATTAAGGAAATAGTGTGCAGAATACAGTGTATACTGTGTAGCATGCAGTAAGGTATTATTCCATTTCAATTTATTCCATTCCATAATTCATACTGTTTTACATACAATAAAAAAATGGCAGCGGCTATTTACACTAAGTGAAAATAGCGTATTTTCTTAGTGATAGATAGTGATAGCTATAGATTCTACTGTATTTACAGTGTTAAAATAGCAGGATTTTCTTCCATTTATACTACTTATTGCAAATAGTGGCAACTATCTGCACCTCGGTATAGTAGTGCATTATAAAACAGTATGCAATAATAATGTATTGAGTGTAAATAATCATTTTAATTCAAATTATTACATGGATGCTGCCTTATTGGGACAATATAAGACCTCCTTACACCTACCCTAACTGGAGCTGTTGTTATACAATCATTTTTATAATGTTGACACTAGCCCAATCACACATTGGTGGGCAGAGTTATTGTAAATAGCTTCAGCCAACAAGGCAGGCTATTTGCACTTAGTCTAAATAGACATTCCAAAAAAAGCTAAATGGTATTAAACAGTAAAATCACACAGTATGTAGTTTACAGTAATATAATACTCCATTCCAACCTAGCTTGCACTTACCTTGATATTCACGTTTAACTATTAAAATGTCTTCTCCTCTCCAGCTGCTAATACTAACACTGCATTATAAATTCTGCCTCTAATCTCCTCTGTGTTCACTTCAGTGCAGTCTCACAGAGTGTGTGTTGCACAGAATTACACTCCCCTCTGCTAAATTCTTAAAGTAAAGGTTCCACGTGAACAGAAGTGTATTTGCATGTCTCATCCGGCAAAGCTCGTTTTAAAAATGCTAAGCAAATACAAAGAGGGGAATTAGCACAGTCTGATCCTCACCTCCTGATAATATCCAAATAAAATATTAGCCAGTGTCTCACTTTAACTTTTCATCTAATGGCCTTCTTCTGTGTCCACACTACAGGTGGAACCGCTGCGCCAGAGACGACCACAGAGACGAGCACCGTTCCAGGTGAGAAAGGTACTTACCTCTAATTCTATCCGTAATTTCTTTAATTATCCAGGATTGTGCTAATGGATACTCCCTTAAAGGTGCAGTGTGTCATTTTTGCAGCGTTAGCATACTTTCTCCTATCCCAGTTCAATGTGCACACACAACTCTAAGCAAGCCAATTGTAACTAATTTCCCCGAATAATGGGCACATTTAAAATGTTTTTTCTGAACAACAGAAAAAAAAATGATGCACTAAAATTGATGATTTAACGATCCAATTTTCTAAAGAAAAACATAATGAACATTTCTGCCGTTACATTTGGTGTCGCTAGCAGCACAGAAATTACACACTGCGCCTTTAAGAAAGAAAATTCTTATTGTGTGTTTTCTTAGTTCTCTCAAAGGCCGTTTGATTGTAAGTGTGTAAACTCAAAAATGAGAATGTAATCTCGTTTCTGAAGTGTTCTTGTGAAAATCTATAAAGAGCTACTCTGATTTGCTAATTCAGCGTAATGACTGATTAGCCATTCAAGACTGCTCACTAATGGGCAAATGAGAAATGCCCCTTAACTGACCTTGTCTAATTAGCCAGTATGTGTGTGTGTGTGTCTGTTTGGCCCTGTCTGAGCCTCATCACAACAGCAAAACAGCAACACAGCTGAGTAGATTGAAGGTCCTAATAAGCATGTGTCCTTGTGTGTGTGTGTGTGTGTGTGTGTGGTCTTGGCAGCTTAACATTGAGTAGATGAGTGTGCTTTCTATTATTGGATGTGGTTTATTTGCTATGACAAGCATTCAAAACTGGTAGAACGTTCTGGACTGCGGTGAAACGTATCCTTGCACTGTCCTCCACTGCGACAGCCCCAATCCATTTAAAGATGGAAAAGAAGAAATAACTTTTAATTGGAAACTGGCATTTTTTGAAGCAGCAGTGGCTGCGTGCCTGAGCTGCGGCTTTTAATGGGAAATTCTTTCCTTCGCATTCAGTGAGCAAATACCCTGCGAAACTCATGGAGAATCCTGGCATTATTAAGGGAGCGGAGCGCTTGGCTTTATTAAACTGTCTAGAAAAGCAGCGCTGAGGCTGTGCAGACACCGGCATAGCTGACATCCTAGACGTGCTTCTGCTTTTCTGTCCGTCTCAATTCTCTCTGCTCGTCATGCTTTCTCTCTCTTTGGCTTTCTATCTCTCACTCAATCTAACATCGTTAAAGCCCTCCCTCCTTCTTTCATGTCAATCTCAGTTTCAAAGCTTCATTGTTTCGTGTGCTCTGTATTCTCGCTCAAGATCTTGCTATATTTGGTGTATAAATGTGGATTTGGCTCAGGCACGACAGAATTTGGAATGGATTTGGAAATGCTCATGCTTAAATGATGGTGTTTTTCTGCTTGTAAAATAACTCTTTGTTGCCATCAAGTGGACAGTAGAAATAAAACATGTCGTTTGGAGATTTGTGGAGTCCAAACAATCACACAGTTTCTTCAAAACATTCAAATGTTATCATATGAAGAGTTTATTTGAAAAAAAAAAAAACAGATTTATTTTTTAAAAATCATGTTTTTTGCTATCATGTTTGTATTGTGTTTTATTCTGTAAGTAGCTGTATTTTTTTAGTTCTTTTTTAACCTAGATTGAGATTAATTGGAATGCACAACGAAAAAACATGATTTTTGAAAATTGTTAAAAATGGAATGATCTGTTTTTGCACTCTTGAACTCTTTGTATACACTACTGTTAAAAATTTGGGGTGATTCATTTTTTATTGTTTATTTGTTTTTAAGAATTTAATACCTTTATTCAGCAAGGCTTTATTAAATGTATCAAAAGTGACAATAAATGCATTTATGATGTTACAAAAGATTCTGATTCACTCTCAGAAAAAGAAAAAAAAAGGTACAAAAGCTGTCACTTACAAAAGGTACTACTCTTTAGATATGAATATGAACATTTAAGGTAATAATATGCATGTTTTAGGAGTAAATAAGGCACAAAAAGTACACTTCGTAAAGGTATCATCCCAGTGACAGCTTTTCTACTTTTTTTCTGAGAGTGTTCAAATAAATGCTGTTCTTTTGGACAATTTATTCATCAAAGAAGCCTGAAAAAATATATATATAATGGTTTCCACAAAAATATTGGAAAAATATTTTCAACATTGATAATAATCAGAAATGTTTGTTGAGCAGTAAATCAGTATATTAGAATGATTTCTGAAGATCATGTGACACTGAAGACTGGAGTAATGATGCTGAAAATACAGCTGCGCATCACAGAAATAAATTACATTTTAACATTTTCACATAGACAATAGTCATTTTAAACTGTAATAATATTTCACAATATTGCTGTTTTTACTGTATTTTTACTCAAATAAATGCAGCTTTGGTGAGGAAAAGAGACTACTTTCAAATACATTAAAAAGTCTACCCAAGCCCAAACCTTTGAATTATTTTTTTTTTCCATCATGTTTTATTTATTGTACTACATAAAAATGTATTAATATAAATAATATAGTAATATTAGTATTATTATTAAATATAAAAAGTAGTAATTCTAAAATATAAATAATATTCTGTGTGCGTGCGTGTCTCTGCTTTAGTAATATGAAATAGAATAGTGCACATGTTAATAATCATTCCGTGTGTGTTTGTGTGTGTTCTCTCTGTAGCGTTCCTGTGGTTCGCCTGTGACTTTGGCTGGGCTAATGATCCTTCATTCTGTGCCTGGATGTCAGAGGACAGCGGTTTCAGGTGGCAGATCCAGTCCAGCGGCACTCCGACTCTAAACACCGGCCCAAACATGGACCACACTGGTAAGAAAAAAAGCTGTACCCGTTGGCCTCGCAGCACGGAAAGTGTGAAGCATCCGAAGCTCACGTGTTTTCTCTCCGTCTGCTGCAGGCGGATCAGGGAACTTCATCTACACGCTGGCAACAGGTGCTCAGGAGACAGAAGTGGCTCGGTTAGTGAGTCCGTCCGTCTCGGGCCAGGACTCGGACCTGTGCTTGTCCTTCTGGTATCACATGTTTGGCTCTCACATTGGCACGCTTCACATCAAGCAGCGCAGAGAAAGCAGCCAGGGCTTAGCTGATGTCCTGCTCTGGACGGTCAGCGGTCATCAAGGCAATCGCTGGAGGGAGGGCCGTGTGCTCATACCCCACTCTAATAAACCCTACCAGGTACTGAACCAAGGAGATTAGTGTATATGTGATGATTTATATTGATTGCATTTTAAATATGTGACCCTGGACCACAAATCCAGTCATAATGTTCAATTTCCATTGATGTGTGGTTTGTTAGGATAGGACAATATTT
>SCHK01282522.1:768-13827 GCA_004124795.1 Poropuntius huangchuchieni
ATTACAAGTTTTCTAAAACAAATTCAGCTGTAGGCTGATGTAGGTTTGTATGGTCACAAGCGTCTATGACGCGGGTGATTTTACACTCGTGGAACTCAGGCGCGCGACTCGAGGGGCCTCTCGAAATGACTAGTGTGTCACGAGAAGTCCCACGCCACAGAGCGCACTCCGCGTGTCTCACTGCCACGGCGCAGCAGCTCAGGGATTCACGTGGGGTGGGCTGGCAAAAATCCACAGCAAACCCACAGCTGTGCGGAAATGACACAGTACCGTCACGTCACGCGAGAGGGCACTGACTAGAGAAAAAAAAAAGCAGCGGAGAGAAACACGGACAACAGTTACCCGTGGACAAATCCACAGGATTTAAAGACGCGACCATGGCTAATGCCTCCTAACCTACTGCACACGGCCGACCAGAGTCGCAAAGGTGAGTTTGATTTCAGCCGCGCAGGTAGTTTATGCGCGCCATGGTGCGGGAGACGGAGCGAAAACTCATCGGTGGATGTTTTTCTTGCCGCGTCACGCAAGAGGGAGAGTTGCTCACGGGGGAGAGAGGGAGGGGAAACACGAGAGAGAAGGGCAGCACTCCGTATTACAGCAAAAAACATAAACAGTACGTAATTTTCTTAAGACATTTGCAGTCCACAGAAAGAACGCAGTAGGGAGCCACTTGTCCGTCTGTCTCCGCGGTTGTACCGATCCGTGGGGTTTCCACTGGAAGAATGAGGAAGTGGAGCCGGTGGACGGGGGTCGGTACGGTGAAGCAGCGCCGCTCCGGTGCTCTGGCGAGACTTCACGGTGCAAGACATGAAAAACAAATAGGAAAACAATCTCACAGAACTTGACCGTGGAGAACATTCACTCTGAGAATAAAGTTTTACACGCATCACAGTTTTCACACGCTTGCCATGACATTTGTATCAAGTCGTTTGTGATACTGACTTAACCGTCTTTAAGCAGGACAAATGATTCCTTTTTTAAACAAATTATGATTTTATCAATATGACATTTCTAAACTTTAATTACCCGAACAGCTGCTATAACTGACAAGTGTAAGAGAGAAGTGCATAAAAAAATATGATGTGGTCAGATTAGATGTGTGACTATCAGATAATATCAGTCTTGTGTGTCNTATTATGTGGTCATATTAGATGTGTGACTATCAGATAATATCAGTCTTGTGTGTCTCTTCCCAGGACATGAGCTCTTCTGTGTGCATGGTTAATGCAGACGGACAAGTGCCTGATAAAAGTATGTAAATAACGATTCACACTAAAACCATTCTCACCTTTCTTTGCCCTTTTGAACTTTCATTAAACATCACAACATTTTTGTCTAGTAACATGCATCACATCGAAACAAACACAGTCCAAATCGACTGATTGGATCACATGAAACAGAAATCAGCACTAAATACAGGTATAAATAACATTTAGGAGAGACAGAACCTCAAATCTTGTCAAAAAGGCATGCCATTGCATTTGTAGTGTAAATGCCTACCTGTAAATTTAACCACTGCCCTAAAACAAAAGTGAATTGCTGCTGATTACATTACAAATAAATCAGCCTTTTCATGAAAGTTTTTTTAATGACGTTTATGAAATAAACCATTCTTATTTTTATGGATGTTGCCATGTTTATTATAAATAATTTATCTGTGGACATAATTTTTTTTAATGGTGTGCCCACATCATCTTGACATTGAAAACATTAACTTCTTTCTTTGCCACGAGATCTTTTTAATAATGTTGCACTTCTAATCAGTGCACTTTCAGCAACCTGTGAGTCCACATCAATCGACAACGTTCCAAACAACTCTCTGTGGACAAAATGAAGTACTGCCCTATATATTTTTTTAATTCAAGAAGGTGTTTCACTTGATAGGAAGATAAGGCGATCACAATTTCCATTTCATGATGACAATAGTTAAAGAGCGTGAAAGCCCATTTGTATACATTCATAACACCTCAAGGAACTTGTTTGGTATGCCTGATATCAATATGCAGTAGCACAGGTCATGTGAAACACTTTCTGTTGTCCAGTTTATAGAGGTGCTTCATTAAAAAAAAACTTGAATTCATGTCAAAATATCACATCTGTAAATGACACAGATAAAACATCAAAAAGAGATGTAAATGGTCACAGAAGATGCATGTTACTACCTGTTGTAAATGTCTTGGCTGATCATTTGTGATCTGATCAAGACTGAGACAGATTCCAATACCAGATGAAAATTAGGCTAGAGAGTTCTGTCTCCTCATTACAGTTATACAGATTTGAAAAATGGTGTTTCTCAGCATTCTTGAATAGTTTTGAACGCTTGGCTTTTCTCCAGAAGTTAAAGTCGAGAAAGATGCAGAGGATGTTATTGAAAACACAGATGGAAAGATGGACAGCTTCTTTAAGCGCATTACAAAACGATCAGCAACACACGCAGTCCCTGAGGTGGAAGGCCCTACTAGCGGGAAGAGGGTCAAGGTGACAACACAGGTAAGATGAAGTGCCTGAAAATGAAAAGGAACTTTTTTTTCTACTGGTTAAACATTGCATTTGGGATATAATTTAGTGAAGAGCAGGCTATGTCTGGTCTGATTTTTCTTTTGGTACAAGCTATTAACAGCAACATCTCACACTTACTTTCCAGGCAGGAGAACATCTCCTTGACAGCAGTTCAGATAATGGAAGCAGGTCATGTTCTCACAGTCACAGATTATCTCCACAGGAGCAGATTCCCATCTCTTCATACAGGAAACCACTCTACAGCATCACACATCGCATTTCTGAGCGTAAAGCTGCATCCAATCTGGACCAGCAAGGAGCCCACAATGGAGTCAGAGCAAGCCATAATGGTGTTCACTTACAAAAACTGGGCAACTCTAGAAAGCATCACATGTTTAAGGCCTCCACTAATGTGGGGGTCACAGGGTCTCCTGCTGCCTTGGATTCTCACCTCTACCCACTCATCGAAAAGATGTTCTTCCTCCTCAACACGCTGAATTCCAGCATGACCCAGCTGCACAGTAAGGTGGATTTGCTCTCGCTTGAAGTGACGCGCATCAAAAAGCAGATGAAGCCCTCTGAGATGGTCATGGAATTTCAACCTCCTCCTGAATACCAGCTGACCAGCGATGAACTCACCCAGTTGATGGAGCAAACGTCCACTGCGGGAGATCTTGGCTGCAGACTCCTCGTTCAACTGTTCCCAGAACTTTTCACAGCAAAAGAATGCACGCATGGCTGCGGGACATGCAGCCTTACAACCAAACGGACATTAGATTCATTGCACCTTCAGCTAATACGTAACTATGTGGAAGTCTGTTACCCGCTGGTGAAAAATGAAAATGTCTGGCAGACGGAGTGCTTGCTGCAGATCAATGATTTCTTGAATCGTTTCTGGGCTCAGAAGGACATGGAGAGTGGTCAGATGTGTGACAAACAGGCTCCAGTGCTTGTCGGGTTTGACATGGAACCCAATCATGCTTGTCACTTCATCAGTGAAGATGCCCAGGACGAGAGTCTTTCCCTCAACTCTGGAGAGAACAGTGATGTTCATCTCAATGTCAGTTCAGATGTAGTGTTTGACCAGCATGAGGCAGACTCTGAAGACTTAACTTCCCCAGAGGAGCTTGTCGTGTTTTTGTTGAACAGACTCTTTCCGGAGGTGTTTGAGGAGGGCAGGTTGCCGGAGGGCCACAACAGTATTGGACAGTTGATCATTGACTCAGACAGACTAGAAATTATACGAAAATACATGGAAGCCAATTTCCCTGATATCCCAGAAGAAACCTGGCTTCAGTTGTGCGTACAACGAATGGAGGAAGCACTGGAGAATGCTTCAGTCAATGGCAGCAGTCGTGACAACCGAGAGATGTATGACTCCACTCGTCTGCCCGATAGCATCTCCATTGTTAAGATCAGTGATCTGTGTGATTACGAGAAACCAAATCGCAGGTCTAAGAAATCGTGGCTGGAGCCTGTGGATTTTGACAAACTGGAGATTCCTCCTCCGGACTTTGATGTTCCTCGGGAGTATTTACTTACTAAGGAACAGCTGAAGAATAACTATGAAAGCAGTTTATCAATTGGGAACTTTGCATCTCGACTCCTGGTTCTCATGTTCCCCGAGCTCTTTACTTACGAGAATACACGAAAATACTACAACTGCAGTGGCTCTCTAGGAAAGAAACAGCTGGATCCCCTACGAATCAGTCTCATCCGGCATTACGTCCAGCTGCTTTATCCACAAGCTAAGAACGACCGTGTGTGGACCCTTGAGTTTGTTGGCAAACTCGATGAACGCTGTAGGCGTCGAGATACTGACCAGCGGCGTTCATACCAGCAACAACGAAAAGTCTGTTCACCTGACCAAGAGCCTGAGCCAAAAGACTCGCTGCTAACTCAAATCAATGTTCTCAGTTCAGATCGTCTGAAAGAGGACTTTGAAGTCCTGTCTTCACCCCTAGAGAAAAGCAGCAAGGACTTCTGCAAAATTCCCCTCGAAGACCTTTCGGTGTCCACCCCAGACTTCCCAGTGCCTTCGGAGTACCTGCTCACAGATGCAGAAGTGAGGGAAATTGTCCAACAGAGTCTGTCTGTGGGAAATTTTGCTGCTCGCCTTCTCGTTCGTCTCTTCCCGGAACTTTTCACGCAGGACAATTTACGGCTGCAGTACAACCACTCTGGGGCCTGCAACAAGAAACAGCTGGACCCAGTGCGTCTCCGACTTATTCGTCATTACGTGGAGGCGGTCTATCCAGTTGACAAAATGGAGGAAGTGTGGCACTATGAATGCGTGCCAAGCATTGACGAGCGCTGCAGGCGCCCCAATCGCAAGAAATGTGACATTCTAAAGAAGGCAAAGAGATCAAACAACACTGTGACTTATTCTTAGACAATGTTCCTGCAAAGCGCAGACTTGTTTTCCTATATTTTACACAACATACCTGTTATTTGCACAAGTCCATAAGCTGAAGCATATTGAAACTTGTTCTTGTTTAAGGTCTAGTTCGGCTGGTCGAGTTCACATCCATGGCCTTAAACAGGATGGTTTCGTAGGTGACAAAGTTGGTGATTAAAGCCACTATCACATGACAGTGAAATATTAGTGTTACTATTTATATGCCAAAATATTATTGATGTTATTCTAATGTCTAATTAATAGATAAGCTAAAGTTAGCCTTAATCAATTTAAATGTAAAATTTAGTTTTTAAAAACAATAGGTCACTTTAGTTTCGGGTGAGGGCAGAGATGATATATAAATATATATATATTGTTTTAAGTTGTAGCAATGTTGCAGCACTGGCTTTTTCTAATTATCAACATATTGAAGTATGTCCTGCCTTCCAGGAAGTAAATCTTATTCATCTGTACTTAACTATAGCACCAGGTTATATGTTATATATTTTTAAATAAAGATTCACTTCCTAGTCAAGATGTGTTTCACGTTCCTTTTTATTTTACATCAGATACACAAGTGAGGGTCAATAGGAACATTTTACAGTCATAGAAAATCATAAAAGTCCCCAAGAGAAGATTTTATCTTTGATGTTTTTTGAGAATAAATTTGTGTTCTTTATATATTCCATCAATGACCTTTATAATGAAGAAAAAAGAAAGAGTTGGGTGTTTGGGTTTTGACTTATATTTTAATTTTTTGCATAAATGCTCTGCAAAAACCTTTTAATATTTATCTTTGTCTGGTAATCTTAGGCATTCTGTACCCTTTCTGAAAACTGCTCACTGAAAATCTAACAATGTCATAAAGATGATGGTATCAGAAAACAACTGATATCCCAAACGCTATCTGATTCATCCCACAATTTTATTTTGTGAATCTACTAAATATAAAATAATAATAATAATAATAATAAAAAACTGCATATAACCAAAACCACCTCTAAATAATAGGATGCGTTTGTGTTCCATTTGTGACCTGTAAAGTTTAAAACAACACCTTTAAGTAGTATGAAACAGTTATGACAACTACTGTTAAGTGAATAGATGTGAGAAAGACCTTCAGTTTTTGTTGGGCATAGAAAACATCTCATTAAATCCTCAATCTGCAGTTTCAGAATCAAATGGTTGGAGAGTGAAATAGGAAATACCAGGTTTGTCCTATTTTCTGATCTTTCACCTCTCAAACACATCACAGAATTAGTCTTTACTGCTTGTACACATCCTGTCTGGGAAGTTGTAGGTGTTTCCAGGTTCTTAGAATGACTCTTTGCTTTTCTGCATCTTTTGTCTCCCCAACAACCTTTTTCAAGACCACTCTCTTCAGCAAGACTGTGTCCATATCCTTGTCCTCATTTAGGATCAGATCCAGTGTATCCCCTACTTTAACCTGTAGGAGGCAAAATCTAATGTTAAATTAAGGTACTTATACAAAGCAGTACTCAGATTAATTCAGTAATGGGAAGAGTACCTCAAGCAGGGTATTTTTTTTATTACATCCATAATTTGTTCAGCTAGTCTTAGATATTTTTGAGGAAAGTTCTTTCTGATTATACCACTAGAGGGTGCTGACTCACCATTTTGCTCTTCTTGGTGAGTTTCTGACCATTCAGTCTCAATTTGAAGTTATAGAAAGCGTCCTCCACAACACTGTGAAAGAGATACATGAGTCACTGCCACTGGCCAAAATAACACAAACTAAATGTACGGTCTAAGATAAAGAAAAGCTATATTAGCAAAGATTGTATATGAACGTCATCAGTCCATTCTCTGATCAGGTTCTATGAGGTTACATCTCCAATTGGAACTGAAAAACACTAGTTTGCAACTCACCGGTGTGGCAGAATTAATCTCTGAACATGACTGACAGTTTCTCTGACTTACTTTCGTGCAATGTCCAATCCGGTCTTCAAAACCAGATCGAAACGTAGAGATTGGACAGTTTTCTCGTGGTCTTTATAGTCTTTTGGCAGGCCTGGGTCACCTGGAAGCTCATCCTCATAATCACTAGCCTCTGCATCTTCCTGTTCCTCCTCCTCCTCCTCCTCCTCCTCCTGCTGCATTACGTTTTGCTTCCCTTTCTTTCTCGTGCTCTTGAGCCGGGTGTGATGGAGCGACCAGCTCTGCCGGGTGTCCCATGATTTCGGCCACATAGCTGTCCGGTGTGTCTGGGGTGTGGCTGAACCCCACAACTGACGTGCGTGTAATGTTCGTGGGCACCACATGCTGAGGCCAGAGGCATGGCATGGTGTGAGCAGCTGCAGGGAGTTGAGTCTGCCTAGCTGCCGCAGGGCCAGTGCCTGCACTGACAGACTCTGCATACTGTGACACTGAAAACAGACACCAGAGAAAAGAGGTAACATGCATGCACACTTTACATTCTTTAAAGTGCCTAGGCTCAAATATAAATGCTCTGGAAATCTTCTAAATCAACAGTGTGTATCCTGGTATGCTTGAACTTCACTATTCATTCCAACACATTCTTTAAAAAACGTTAAGTAAAATCTTAATTTTATAAATGTTATTTTCAAATTTATATGTTTATATATATATATTGAACAGAATGCACTAAAATACACAAAAAACGTTTTTTTTAAAAAAATAATTCTCAGCTGAAACTCTTCTACAAATGTATGTTAGTTACGTTAGATGTAAATAAATGCAAGACATTTAGCTCGACATCGCTGACATATTTGTTTTCATGTTGTCTAAACTTGACAGTATAGTGCTAAAGAACTTGTCTGTACATTTATCCAAATGACTGATTTGAGGAGGGAAATGCAAATGATATTTAAGTACAGACATAAGAAAAAGCATGATAGGTTATAATTTGTAAAAATCTGACATTCTCATGACGATAATATCATCAGAATTTGCATAAACAGCAACTCATAATGTGTTTGTACCACCAACCACTGCGTATGATAATACATCAGGATACTTCACCATCAACAAATGCAAAAACAACACTTGTTTAAGAACGACTTAAAAAAAAGATCATTTTACCGAACTGAGTTGAGAGATCTCCCCTTGACTCTCTAATCTCGAGCTGACCAACGAGCACAGTAAAAACAAACCAGCAGTCGCTGCTGCTGTAGTAGTGCAATGTTACAGCGCCCTCTAGAGTCGGGATGAATTATTAATTCACATAGCAGAATTACATTTCTGCATTATTTTATATAGGGTTTTAGAGGTATAATAAAATTTAATTTATAAGCTAATAAACATTACTATTTTTTTCCAGAATTTCCAGAATACTTTGGGCACTATGTGTACTATCCATGCAGTTCTAGTTGTATTCTGCACTAAGTTACATCTATAGAAGACTAAACGCCCGCCCAGTCAAACGCACTTGTTTCTCTTGATTGGTGGCTCGCGTTGGACGTCTGTGGCACAACGGCTTTAAAACATCTGTGAGCGCCTCCTTCTGTCGAAACTCTCACAGTAGGTCGGAATAAACACAAGAACAGAGATTTCTGCATCCATCTTCATCAACATGACATGCTTTATTTGCATTTCTGTCTTTTGTTTGTCTGCATTTTTAATGGAGGCGCAGGGTACATATGGCCCTTATTTAAGGAACCATAACCAGCTGTACGGAGACCGGCAGAGATCTCCCTTCACCCCCAATATGCCTGGACACGGCAACTCCATCAACTTTGGAGGTAAACATTTATTATTATTATTTTAATTTATTTATACGGTTATTTGTAACTTTATTATTAGGCTATTAAAATCAAGTCTACACTTGTAATTCTTTTCAAGCCTTGATTTAAATGAATATTTAAAATATGTTAACACGGTTTTTTTTGTTTTTTTAAACTAGTGAAATAGTGAAAAACAAGTTATTTTTGTTTGTATTCTAAATGGCATTAGTGCTCTTTAGGAACAAAAACTAACCTAGCCTACTACAGTCTCGTAAAATTATGTAATCTACACACAGCTAGACCTTCTATTTTACAGTTGGCCTATTATTAGCAGTTTTTTTTGTCTTTCTCAACAAGTGCTTAATGATGGATCAGAGACCTTTAGACTCCTAAAACCTTGGGAGCAGTGTTTCTAGCTACTACATTACAGGAATAATTAAATCATACAAATCTATTGTTTTTTTTATTGTTCATTAAAAATCTTATTTATTTTACTTATTTACATTACATTCGCAAAATGAAGACTCCACATGATTTTTGAGCTCATCATACATATCTTTCAAAATTACACTACATTTAATCTTTTTCCTTAAATTTGTGTTATATCTTTTAACTGAAATCATTAATGTAGCAAATCTATATACTTCTGTCCCCTAAATGATTTATAGGCCTATAAAGGTTTTTACATGAGAAGTGGATCTGGGGCTATGCCCATGTTTATGTTTATACCCATAAACATGCCCATAAACATGTTTTTCCTTCAGGTTGACATTTTAAATGTTACAGTCATTCACAGAGAACCTCTGAAAAGGCAACTGACTTTGCCTCACTGCTTGAAAATGGAGACCTTTAGCTCATGCTTTTGCTAACAATCAAAAACTGTCACCTTAAACCCACATCAATATCATATTGCATTAAACCAATTGAGTAATGGCTTACTTTAATGCTTCTCTCCCTCTTTTTCTTGTTCTAAATCTCCTTTTCTTACTCCCACCTTGTATTTCTCCTCTGATTTTCCCTTTTCATCTGTCTATGGATTCTCGGCATTTTTCCTCTCTTTCTCCTTCTTTGTATTTCTATGTCTCTGTTTACCCTCTCTTTCTCTCTCTCTCTCTCTCTCTCTCTCTCTATAACCAAACAAAGCTCATGGCTTTAATCACAGGTTTTACAGCTATCATCATCGCAACCCTCATCAGCATCATCACCAGCGGCCGCCCTGGAAGGGGCCTCCCTTTATCCACCACCGTCCTGCCTTACCCGTCCGGCCCATCTCACCTGTCCATCCTGTCCGGTCAGTTGTGCCCACACTTCCCAGAATTCCAGTGGTGCTACCTGTCCCTACAGTGCCCATGCCACTCACCAAGGTAGCCACCCTACCCCCTCCACCTCCAACACAGACTACAACCACAACAACCACTACAACCACAGCAACCACAACAACCACAGCAATCACAACAACCATGACAACCACTCCAGAGCCGGTCAGTACCCCTCATGGCACACCTGCCCCTGCCGAACCCACCACTGACCCAGGTAGACCAATCCCACCCCACCGGGTGCAGACGACCAGTCTGATCCTCTTCAGTCCCTCTAAATAATCTTTCTCTTCTTTCTCTCTCTTTTCAAGGAGAAATCATAAAAAAACTGAATGGTCATTTATTGGGGTATAACAATATATTCATGCCACGATTCGGTTTGATACACAATACTGATGCTCTCTCAGTACTTTGAGTGTCACAATCAGTTAAAATTTTCAGTTAAAGTTTTTAATTATTGCTTCTAAGATGTATGATAAACAATAGTTTAAGATTTGCTAAAAATTACTCATCCTCGAACCATTCAAAATGTAGATGAATTTGTTTCTTCAACAGAACAGATTTTCACTTGCTCACCAATGAATCCTCTGCAGTGAATAGGTGCAGTCAGAATGTGAGACTTCTGTCCATAATATTGCATAATTTTATTATACACAATATTGTCACTATCTATCATACATATTGTTACATTTTTGTATTGCGTTATAATGTGACACAATATATTGTTATACCTCTGGTCATTAAACAAGCAGGACAAATAGCATTATTGAGGCCATTTTTGCTAATGCCAAGCTTATTGTCTACAGAAATGCAATCGTTTAGTACAAATGGGATTAACTGACTCAGTTTCTTTCTTTTTTTTAGTCACAGCACTGCACTGCTAACTGAGGAGCCTCTCTTTTTCATGAACAAACACTTACATATTAATCTCTTTCAGCTTCACACTTTGCACTTTTTAATCATTTTAATGATAATGTGACACTAATTGTCAATCAATTATTTATGTCTTAAAGCTCCAGCAGAGCTCTGCAAGAGCCGTCCTCTAGACCTGGTTTTTATCATTGACAGTTCTCGTAGCGTCCGTCCTGCAGAGTTCGAAAAGGTCAAAATCTTCCTCTCTGAAATGGTTGATTCTCTTGATATCGGATCCGATGCCACACGAGTTGCCCTGGTCAACTACGCCAGCACCGTCAACATTGAGTTCCTTCTGAAAAAATACTTCAGTAAGGCCGAGGTCAAGCAGGCCTTCTCCCGTATCGATCCCCTCTCAACAGGAACTATGACTGGCCTGGCTATCAAAACCGCCATGGAGCAGGTTTTTACAGAGAGCTCTGGGGCCCGGCCACTAAAAAAGAACATCGGTAAGGTGGCCATCATTGTGACCGATGGAAGGCCACAAGATAAAGTTGAAGAAGTGGCAGCATCAGCAAGGGCTTCTGGGATTGAAATATATGCTGTCGGAGTGGACAGAGCAGATATGCGGTCTCTCAAACAGATGGCTAGTCAGCCTCTTGATGACCATGTGTTCTATGTAGAGACATACGGAGTGATCGAGAAACTAACATCTAAGTTCAGGGAGACACTGTGTGGTAAGAGAATAAAGATTCTATTTGGTTGTGGAAAACAGTTTTTAATCAATTAGATCATATTTTAATTTAAAATTGTATTATAATAATATATCAAATGCAATTATTAAAAATGTATAAATTATATTTCTATAAATACATTTAATTTCAAATTAAATAAATGGCCCACTGACTCATCAATAATGTTTAATATAATTAATATTTTAATATATGATATTATTTCATATATAATTTTTTTTTGTGGTTTTGGTTGATCATTAGTGAAATTGTTTTTTACTGATTCAGCTGATTTTGCAGGTTTCGATGCTTGTGCGCTTGGGCACAACTGCCAACATATTTGTGTCAACAACAATGCCTCTTATTTCTGCAAGTGCAGAGAGGGATATGTTATCAACTCTGACAAGAAAACATGCTCTAAGCAGACCAATGGTTTGTCATAAAAATATGCATCAAATCATTTGAAAAATTTGATGCATATCGTAAAGAATATTTTTTTGATGCATTCTGAAGAAATGCATCCAGTAACTTTGCACAGAAATGCTTTTTGGTTCAAACTAAATGCCATTGAAATCAGACATTTTATCTGAATTATAAATCATTTAAATGTGTTTAATGAGATAACGTGTGCTCTGGAATGTAATTATGTTTATGTGCTCTGATAGTTTGTTTTTAAAATTGTCTTTATACATGCAGTGATAATATTTATGTCAATGATGCATTAATTGAAGAGTGAAGGAAAGATTTGTTGAATTTTAAGTACACAGTAAAATATATCTGTTTCTTTTACAGAAGAGGCAAGAGGAGATCTGACTGAGAATGCCTGCATGTGTGAAGTTCAGATCGCATTTCAGAGGAAGGTTCACAACAGCATACAGACTCTCACCAGCAGACATATCCTTTCAGATTAATACAGCATTTGTTTGTCACCTATCCTGATTCAATAACTCTCTCAGTCTGATAAACTTTCCATGTCCTGAGTTTTTTGTAGTAGTCACATAGCGGACAGGGTTTATGATGTCTTTTAATAGTCTTATTGGTTTCTCTCCAAAGCTGGTGTTAATCGGGAAATCAATCCTATAGCAATCCTGATGATCAAGATGTCGGGTGATGTTTTTCTTAACTGTTACTTACTGGATGACATCTCGAACAGAGTGCAGCAGTTTGATCTCCGTCGTGCTTAGAGCAGAGGATGAGACTCTAAACAGCTTGTTCTAAAAAGAAGAAGAAGAAGAAGAAAAAAACAATTTCATCTCTCATTAGCTGCCTACAATGTATCCCATGCAATCCTCATTTTGTTTGTTTAATCTTACTTCATATTGTGCTTATTATTATTTTAGATTTCATTATGTTCTGAGTATGATCTTTGAGTTATCATCATATATCAAATTAACTTTGTTGACACAAAGTGTTACATGTTTTTAAGTAAATTTCCTTTTATTTTGAGAAAAAATAGTAAATGTTATAGTAAAATGTAAAGTATACGCACACCATTTTATGGTGTTGTCTATTTTAAATACTTGTACACACACACACACACACACACACACACACACACA
>SCHK01282603.1:0-12540 GCA_004124795.1 Poropuntius huangchuchieni
GAAATAGTTTCACTATATTAATCCAAACATACAAAATGTACATTATTTTTAAACGAATATACACACATCTCAGATATATTAACTTTCACAAAACAATATCTTAAAGTGGCCGATTTACTAAAATAGTTTTGCTATATAAATATATATAAGCCACCACTATAATACGAATAGTTATTCTCATAAAGTGGCCCGATGTGAAACCCGAGAGGCTGAGAAACTGACAGTTTATTCTGCTATCGCTGGATGTCAGGCATCCATCCACCAGTGTTATTCCTTAATCCGATTCATTTGGCCTCAGCATGGACTGGCGTTGTGTGTTTGGAAGGGGTTCATGTGCATGATGGATGTTATTGTCAGAAATGCCAAGGTCAATACACAACGCTCATGCAAAAAAAAGAAGGACTTACTTATTTCAAAAGCACCTCCCATGTATCATCCTTGCAATCTGACCTTGCCTCCTTCTGTAATAACATTCTGCGAGAGGACAACTGCTGGGATCATTCTGCGGTGCTGGCGTCGGTCTGTAAAACGGCTCTTAGGCCAGCTGAATAGGCCTGTCACACACACACACACACACACACACACACACAGGCTTTAGATTTCAGAGATAGGCCAGTTTTGGTGTGAAATGAAGAACAGTTAAACTTTTGCCATCATCATGGGTGAGAACGTCATATAACTTGATAATTTTAGGCTAAAATGTAAACGGCTAACATCTAACAAACACACACACACACACACACACACACACACACACACACACACTCTCTCGCAGTATTTTACCCAGCATGTCTTGTGAAAACATCATGCATAACTTTAATGGACTTGTTTCACAGTATGTTAGATTTTCTGGCCAAAAACGGGATCCCAGTAGTGGTCAACACTATATCAGATTGATTGACAGTGTCACTCACGGTTAGCTTAGCAATACATTAGCTCCTTGTATACGCCACTTCTCTGTTAACACTGCAATTCTGTGGTCATCTGGAAAATTCATAGCCTGCGTCAGGCCTCCTTATACAGCCGCGGTCGGCTACAACGCAACACGAAATGACAGACTTTCCTTTCATATGTACGACATGAAACTATATCTCTACGTTATTATCATACACTTAAAAAAACAAAAACTAAAAATGTGAAAAATACCAAAAAAATAAAAAAGAAAGAAAGAAAGAAATATATATATATATATATATATATATATATATATATATGTATATATTAAATGAACTGATATGTTAATATACCAACCTACTGAAGTGCTGAAATCTTTTTTGGAGCATAATAATACACTGGAAACAAACAACAACAAAGAAACAAACAAACATACAAATAAATAAATAAATAAAAATAAAAAAATAACACATACACAACTACTGAACTAACAAAACTACGGTACTATACTGTAAAAATATATTTCAACAATTTCAGTTTTTCTACTTCAAAATGTCACATTTAATTCAATGTGTTACTTGCTGTTTCTTTGTTATTGTTTGTGAAATGTGCTAATATTTTTTATTTGTTTTTGTAGAAGGTACACTGTCGGTATCATACACACAAATACAACAGTAACACACATGACACTATAATAATGCAAAAAAAATAAAAATAAAATTAATACTAATTTAACAACATAAGGTGTAACATGAAATAAAGTAGGGAAAAATAAATAAAGAAGGAATTTCAGTAAAAAAAAAAAATCAAACATGAAGTGTCACGCAAAGGATTCTGGGAAAGCCATTTTACTTTTTTTTTTCCTAAAGACCTGTTCTCCATCACTTCCTAAAACTGTAAGTTTAACACTATTTTGAAATGTCCCATTAGATTTATTAGTTTTTCATCATATATACAAAGACAACTTTGGTTTTTACCGTAGCATATTACCGTAGTTGTGTTTTACTGTTAAAATTGTGATCATTTTAACAGCGCATGTTGAAGCAACATTACCGCCCTGCTGTATGGCCCCAAATGAGCAATTGTGATCAAGAATCAGTGGATTTAATAAGAGACACAAGTGCTTCTTTCTATCCGGAGGCCGTTGGGTCGGTCCACGCGAGATCCGGGCCATATCCTTCGCCCGTGTCGCCCCACGTAAGATTGACCTCTCCAGCTAATGGGAGGAAACACTCCAACAGACAATTAAATGGGCCACTTGTGAGGTTGAAAATGGAAGTCTTCTATTGAAATTCAGCTTGGAGCGCTCTGAGTGCTAAGTTTCCCTCCAGGACAAAAGAGGGAGCGAACTACCCCGGTCTAAGAAAATGACTTCAATTAGCCATAATGTTAATCACCATAGCTCAGAACAAAAAAGTCAAGCTGGGAAATCCCTTGATGGAAATTGTTATAATTGCCCCTAACTACAGGGAAGAATATTTCTCTGCTCTTAATTACATGTGACTTAATATTTAAATATACCATTTGCCAGGGTTTCAAAGTATCTTAATCGTGCCCATTAATTTTTAATATCTAACATTTGGAGTGGCAGCGCGCGCAGATAAACACCTTTTACAGTTTGACTGGTTACAAGCGGCAGGTAAGAGTAACAGAATGTCAGGCTTTCATTATTCATGAGGCCTCGCTGACAGAACGGGAACGCTCCGACAGGAACAGGTAATTGTGCCATCCACCGAGGTGGTAGGGAATAATCAATAGCGTACAGACACCCTTTCTGACTCCAGAGGAAATCCATTCAGCTCTGCTTCATTCACGATAGATGCACGAGGGATACAACTCTTCGCCTGGGCCTATTTTGCAAAAATCACTGGCTGACTGTACACTATTCCGGTATTATACGGTTGCTTATCCTATGCGCTAAGAAATGGACTTGAAGTATTGATTTGGAGTTATTTTTAATATGAGGAAACGCAGATCAGGGAGGGATGTGAGAGAGTAGCACATGCTGGGAACTGGTTGCCTGGGACAACGGGTCATAGTGCTCATTATACAACAATAGCGTTCATTATTCAACAATGTTTGACCACTGAATGTTGCAATTCACCAATCACAATCAAGTATACTATAGACCTGTGCAATAAAACAGTATAAGATACAAAATGGAAAGTGTAATTAGGGGGGCAATTTATTTATTTTTTATCTGTTTTACCTATTTCATTTCACCCTATTTCTTTTATTTAAGTCACATGGTCATATTTTAAGATACTTTTTGACCTTGACTTATGTACTAAATTACTTATTTATTTGCATGTCACACCACATGATTTTGAATTTGCAAACAAAGCTTTTATTTTTTCATTAATTATTATTATTATTATTATTTATTTATTTTTTTAATTGAATTGTTGAGCAGTGAAGCAGTTCTGTTAAACCTTTATACGAAATAATGTAAATTGCTTGTTAAGGTTTTCTTTCTTTCGTTTATTTTCTTCATTTTAAAATTTTGAGGACAGTTCATTTCTATCCCATCTCTTTCATTACCTAAAAACTAAAAAAACATTATTTAAAATAAATATAAAACTAATTGAAATAAAACAATTAAAATAAATAAAATAAAAATAATTGAAAAATAGTTTTTTATTCAGTTTTTTCTAAAATTCAGTTTAAGTTAAAGAACTGAAATAACTTAAACAAAAGTTACAAAATTTAATATGAAAACAAAATTTAATCCAAAATAGTTACAAAAACTAATAACATATTAATTATATTAAAATAACACTGAATAATAACACTAATACAGAAATTTAAACATTGTCTTTGTTATTCTATGTACTTGAGTTTAAAGAGAGTTTTTCTTTTTTTTTTTTTTTAAACGAGTGTTCGCTGACATGTACATCATTTCTCCAGCGGATTTCACGAGTGGATCACAATCAGATATGTAAAGAACAATGGGCACATGTACTGTGATGATCTCTCTGTGTCTTTCTCTCTCAGGGGTCATTACTGCTCTTGCGCCTGCTGGTCATTAGAGGATCTCTGAGTTCTTTAAGCTCTGTAGCAGGGGTTCTAACCCCAGAGTCCTGGCTAAAGTCCAACGGTGGCTCTTTCTCAATCTGGCCACCTTAATCATGCCCTTGTCTAATTGGCTAAATTAGTCAGTGCCTCTGCACCCCAGCTGCGTCAAAGCTCGAACCTGTCGGCCTAATCCAAACTCTGCGCTGCGCCTGTAGTTTAACGAAGGGCTTTCTCACAAGGTTGGGTCTGGGTAATTGAAGGTCAGAACACAAATAACATGTTTTGCAAAGGCTATTGATGAAGTGCCCTACAATTCATTAGAACGAGCTTTAACAATATGAGGAAAAATGGCATAAAATCATACTCTTCTAAACTTAGCGGTCGAGCTAATGCTAAGCAAAAGACAAAGGTCAGAGTTTCACGGGCGGCCCCGAGGAGTTTCGGCCCCTCGTGCCGTTTCCCCTCGGCTGTTGTCTGAAACTCGATGGAGCACTGCTGCGATAAACTCGGCAAGGGTCTCTTTTTCTGGTCTCTCTGTTTCTCAGTGTATGTCTGCGGTTGCCAGCGGGCCGGTCTCTCAGTATGTGTGCGGCCGTAGGAAGCGTCGGGGCCAGAGCTGCCGCTTTAATTGGATCTCAATTACACTGTGGCGAGGATAGAGTCACCTGACTTATTCATCTGCCCCACATTACTTTCTTCTTCTGCTTTCTCCGTTGATCCATTCTTTATGCGCGTGGCTCTTGGCTCGACATCTAGAGCCGCGTTTCTTTGATGGAAAGCACATGTTCAGATATAACCCGGTAGTGTCGGGGAGGAACATCTCAGCAAGCTCGAAACATTTCACAATGTTGCATGATAGTTGCGAATGGGCTACCTTTGCATCGCAACAATTGAAATATCATTCATGATGGGTGAAACCGAAAACCTAACAGGCATTTTATGTATTTAAGTTAACAAAAATAATGGCTACCAAACTGCTGCATTAAGAAAATACATCTTAATTTTTACAAAATGTTTTGAACTAGATTTCAAATATCAATATAAGGTTTTTACAATGGAGACAAAACCAGGCCAAACTGCAACCTTTTTAGTTAGGCTTTAAAATAATACACATACATTTGCATAATATAAAGTGATTATGCACTTTAAGAAACATACTAGTTTTTATTGCAATACAGTACTTTAAGGTTAAGGTTTTGGTTGGAGGTTTTGCTAAGGTTTTAAGGGCAAGATTGGAAAAAGAACAATGCATGTGAAAAAAATGAGGATGTGCTTGCTCTGTGATTTTTTTTTTTATTTGATTAAATTCTGTGTTTATTATTTTCTAATGATCAACTGTCCAATCAAATGTATAGTATATAAATAAATAAAAAGATAAATTAAAAACTTAATACATTTATAAATTAAAAATGCAAATTAATGCTAGCAGGGTGAAATAACTTTTAGTAAAGTTACAGTAGCATTTTTTTTTTTTTCTCCAAAGTTCTCTATATGCCTACTTACTTACATATTGTATGAAGCATGACAAAGACAGATTTATTTCAACATAAAAAATACATTTTGTGCATGTTTTTGTCATGTTTTCATGTTGTGTTTTTTTTTTTTTTTTTTTTTTTTTTTTCTTCATGTTATTCCAATAACATTTGTGTTTATAAAAAATAGCATTTTGTCTTGTGTCTCCATAACAACTTTCCTTTTGCCTGACAAATCACTCTTTACCAAAACTTAACCTGTCTCCTCCAACCACCTGGACACATTCTGGGCTCTTCACATTCCAATCAATTCTCAAGATTTGTCCTACATTTTTCCCCATTGGAAATCTCTCTCTTGAAAATACAAAAGTTTAATGGAAAAAAAAAAAAAAAAAAAAAAGCCTGACTGCCGTTTCCACTTAAGGCTGAAATACACAACACGACTACAGTTGCTGAAAATCAGAGACAGTCTGTAGATTTGAGTTGACAGATTTCACAAAAAAAATCATGTTTAAAGTGCATGATAAACACAGACTCTAGCTTTCTTTCTAGCTTCCGACTGCGAATCCATCCAGTCCGAATATACCAAACATGACATTTTGAGACAATTTTAGAACACATATTGTTTTCATTTGTCATACGTCTCAGGCGCATGTTTCTGTGGGAGCTTATTGTGTTTGGAACAACTTGAAGGTCTAGTAGAACGACGTCTAGCGCTTCTCTGCAACCGTTTGCAAAGTCTGCAAGTCTACGATGCCTAAAATCTGCTCAAATCATGCGGTGTATTCCAGCCTTTAGCAAGCTGCCATTTCAGGGTAGCTTTAGCAGTCACGTTGAGGCCTTATCTTTCAAAATTCAAGACATCACCAGTAAGTGGCGTTTGGGGGTGGAGAGGAGAAGAGAAGGAAGGAAGAGGACGAGAAGAGTGGGGGATTACACCATTCTCTAATCAAACTCGCCTCAGTGCTCTTGTTCAATCAGACACCTGCTATTAAGTTGATAAATACGCTTTTCACAGTGTGGGGCGGCACTCGTTGAGTAGCCCTGGATACGCCGCTGCCTTCCTAAATCCTCGCGGGCAGGGTTCTAGCCTTTATACACCTCTTTTCCTATTATCTCACATTTCACAGACAGCACCAGAATACGAGCAAATGCCTCGCCAAAACCAGGACGTCGCACCATATCAGTGGCACGCCACAATTGGCCTGAGTGCATCCGGGAGCAACTCCATTAGTACTTTGTCTTCCCCCTTTCCCTTTTTATTCCTTTAGTGGTAATGAAGGAAAAACCGTAGAGTGTCTCTTTATGGGGCGAGATGCAACTCGTCCCCCTTAATCTCTTGTCTCGGCTTTTCAGCGACGGCGGGTGCCCTGCGCCGCGGCGGCCCGAGAGGATGCCCACCCGCTGGGAATCTTACTCAGCGCGGCGTCGGGCCCACTGCCGTGCCTGATAAACACTAAATAGGCACCGAGAGTCTCCATGTGTTTGCGAGTCTGTGTTTGCTGCATTTGGGGTTTTAAGGGTGCTGCAGGTACAGAAATGTCACTCGGCTCCATTGTGTAGAGAGGACCATTGTGTGAGAGCATTAGCTGTCCCGCTTCTTTTTTCCGACTCCACAGGGGTTCTGACATGTCCCCTTGGGATCCATCACCCCTCGGACACGATGCCACCGGCGGCGGCCGTGTAAAGCCGCTCTGGTCGCCTGCGCCGTGCGACGCGGGGTTGCTTTGTACCGTCACAGTTATAAAAAGACCCGAGATCATTGCGGTGGTGATCCGTGTTGTGCTTTATCTGATCGGTGTGAAACATCTCCTAGGGCTGGTAATCTTGCATACGTCTTTACATGCAGATTTCTTATTAAAGTACAAGAACGGTTTCTTGTATCTGATCATAGGATTAAGCTCTTCTGATACAAGAACAAATTACAATGATCTTCCATCGTGATCCAGACACCTGAATCGGCTCTTTAAAATGCCGAATGTGCTTGTCTGCACCGTGCATCTGGATATACGTCTGCTTATCTCCATCTTTTTATCCTCATTTGATGAGTTACTGGTACCGTTATCAAATGAAAATGTAACACAAACAACTTTACTAAAATGTAATTTCATTTATGGCAAATAGTTACTATGGTACTGTTCAAAAGTTTGGAGTTGGTAAGATTTTTTTGGTAACAATTGTATTTTAAGGACCGATTCTCGGGGTTATTAGAATATTGGCTGTTTATTGATACTTATAAAGCACATATTAATTCCTTATTCTGCACATTTTAGAACCTATAATACTACCCCACCTAAAATTGTCAACTATCATGCTAACTATTAAAAAGCAGCAAATTAGGAGTTTCTTGAGGCAAAAGTCAAAGTTAGTTAGTTAATAGCGCAAAGTGGACCTTAAAATAATTTAAAATAACTTAATTTTTTTTTCTTATGCTCTGCATTGTGTTCATTGTGCATTTATTTGATCAAAAATGATCAAAATTTTCTTTTTAAAATATAATTTATTCTTGTGATGCAAAGCTGAATTTTTAGTATTATTACTCCAGTCTTTGGTGTCACATGATACTTCAGAAATCACGCTAATATGCTGATTTTTATTATGCACTAATATTTTTATTATGTTGAAAACTTGTTTTTTAACAAATTTTCTGGATTCTCTGGTGAACAGACAGACATGATGCATTCATCTGAAATATATTTTTTGTAACAAAAAAAATGTACTGGCACATTTGATCAATTTTATTATAGGTGTTCCAATTATTATTTGGTCAATCAAGCATATACAAAATTTGAATGGGTTTTCTTGCATAGATTTTTTATTTATTTTTTTGACAGGTGTAATTTTATAAAGATGAAAAGTAATTAATTTACAATTTGTGTTTGTAAATTATCTTATTTTTCCAAAAGAAAAGTATAATTTGCTATTAGAAGAAATCTGATTTCTTTTCACTGAAATTATTTAGTTTTCATTGATCCTTTAAGGTTGTCATTACTTTTCTTCAGGAACACTGAATAAATATTTAAATTTGAATCGATTTCAGTCCAAACCCACAACTGAAGCTACAGCGGCCAGACCGTTTCAAGTGTTGTTTCAGTCATGCTAGTCTTTACATTTCATAGTAAAAATGTTTTTCTCTTATAACAACCTCCAAACGCCGTTTGGAAAGAAGCAATTTCCCTTGTTCTCGGTGAAAACATAAAAACAAGAATATCAAGTGTCTGTTGGTCCTCTTCAGACGTTCTTCACATTCTCCTGTTGCTTCAAAGCCAGAATTCATAACTTTGTGGTTAAAGTTCAAACCCTTTGGAAAAAGAAGACGATGAAGGAAAAAAAAAAAAAAGGTGGAACAACACTGTATTGGAGTTCAGAAGCTGGAGTTGGCATATGTCACTGATTGAGTTGCACAGTCAAAGGGAGGAGGCGTCTAGCCCATCAGGAGTCTGTTGGCTGGATCTGCTCTCATACTTGAGTGGAATCCATCATGCGTGGAGAGGCCTAACTGGAGCGAGCACAACCCAGTCCGGGCCAGACTTCAGATAAGTGATCAGCGCCGGGTCTCGGCCACTATATCACCAGTACTGAATGAACAACCCCACGTTGACCCATCCAGGGGAGGAAAACACATGTTCTCCGGCTCGACTCTGGCTGGCTACCTGCAGAGAGGGCTGGGAATTCCTCCAGCAGGAGGCCAAGGGGGTTGCAGAGGAAGAGGAACGCTATCCCTACCGCTCGCTGGGTAGCCATTAGTGTGTCCGTGTGTGTATATGTATGTGTGCACGGAGAGGAGAAATACACGATGCACATTTCCACAACAGCTATTCACCCTGAGCCCAACCCGTCGCTGGAGTTTAATTGATATTTGCTGTATGAATTATAGGAACAGGGTTGATGGGAAGGAACAGGAGGGAGATGTGGGATTGTCCTGCACAATTTATATAATTACAGAAAATTAAAAAAAAGTCCCTTTCTTATGATCTTGGCATCTATAGATAGATACAAGGGCTGTTATAGTTTTGAAAATGTCAATTTTTATTATTAGTTTGTTTTGTGGTCTGATTTTTGGTTTAGTTCAAATTATTCATATTGACTTTTTTTTTTTTTTTTGTTTGTTTGTGTTTCACTTTAGTATTAGTTGTATTTTGTAATTTTTTGTAATTTTTTTCTTGTAATTTTAACTTTTTGCTTGTATTTTACTTCACTATTTATTGTAGTTTTCATTTGTTATACCAGTAACACAAATAGGTTAAATAAGAGAATTTTCTTTTTAATTCATTGATTTATTTTAATTGTTTTCATTCATTTATTAATTTATAATAATTATATGCAGCTCATGCATTGTTTATAACTCCTAATTTTAAATATTTTAGTTAACACATAAACATATTTAAAAAATAAAAATACATAAAATTTTACTTTAATATTACTACAACTATTTTTATTTTTTTTTATCTTTATAATAGTTTTACTTAAGCTTTTAGATATACAATGCAAAAAAAAAAAAAAAAATATATATATATATACTACATGTGGGCACTTCTTTCAAATTTCTGAGCTGCTGGACTTTATCGCAAATCATGTGTTCCTCTTTTGCTCAGCTCAGTGAGGACCATCGTTACCCGTTGTGTTTTTATTGTCCGTAAAATTTTTGCCACCCTCCCAACATATGTGGGAAATATAGCTGCTTTGTCCATCATCGCCTCCATTTTGGGATTTCTTTTTATGGGATTTCACTTCCATTTCATATCACAGAGGCTTAGATCAGTGTATTACATGCCGCTGAATTTGCAGAGACCCCAAACGTGATAAATAGCTGCTGGAAAAAGAATATTTCTGTGTGTCTGAAGGAGTAGAGCACCCATTGAAGCCTGGTCGAGCGGAGAGGCTGTCTGTCAGGGGGTGGGGCCAAGGGAAGGGGCGGGGTATTGAAATGAGCCCCATGAGAGGGAACGGGGAGGGGGTGGTACCTTCGGCCCCAGTTATTTACTTTGACCCTCAATCAACGGGGTGTATTCGCAGGGCACATGCCAAACTCCCCAGGTGGGCGTAGCAGCTCTGCCCCTTCCTTCACCTCGACATGCGTGTTTCCATCCCAAACACATTTACAATTCCTCATAATACCTCACGTAGAAATCGCTACTTCAGTGACGGTCTGTAGTACAACTGACCCAAACCAGCAGCTCAATCCCATCAGATGTAGCTGTTTATTCCTGAATGCTGAATTGGATTTACACACATTTATAGGGTTAGCTTCAATTAGCATTGTTTTTTCCTGTTGACCCTATCAGAACAAACAACCCGATTCGTTTTTAGGTTGCGACCGACTAATTGAGGACCGCCAGACTAACAAGCATCATCATATTCTTGAACCTCAAACACAATGACTGCAAATGCACATTATTAGAGAGTTTCTTAGGAAGAGGTTAATTGCTTCGGGTACGGCGTCTACGGCAGAGTTCGAGGAAAATCGCACATCCGACGCCGCGCGGTAGCTGGAGGACACAATTATCCAAATCAATTTCGGCAACAAACTCGGCTATTGCAGGAGCCATTAAAATTTAATCCTAAATAAACTTAACATTTGTAATTCGGCGAGACAATTTCATAAACGTGTGTAAAACTATCTGATAAATTATGCATGGCTTCAACTTCGACGCATAAATAAACGGGCAATTAAAAGCAGCATTATGTAGAGGGAAACGGAGAGCGAGGGAAACAGTTTTAAGATGTTAATTATTCAAATGAGGGACGGAGCTCGACTCTACCTGCCTGCCATTGATGTGATCAAGGTGATTAATATGGCGCTATTAGTACAGTGATCCCATTGCAGTGGCAAGGGACGGCCTTGATTTATTTACTTTGTACAATTAGGCTATGTGATTAGGAGTGCAAACATAATTGGATTTTCAAGACCCGTACGCATGTAATTAGAGCTGCAATGCATCTTCCTTTGTGATCTGAGCTGACGGGCTACTGGGTGAAGGCTGAGTTTAACCCCTGTTAGTGGCGGAAGGAGACTCGCGAGCGTCGCCTTGAACGAGGATCAGAGAGCCGCTTCGTGCCGCTTAATTGATTGTACAGTCTTGTCAGAGTGTCACGGAGGCAGAAAGAGAGCGATATGAAAGCGTGGGAGAGATAGCTGCGGGGGGAATTGCGTCCGCCGCACGTATCGCCCTCGCCGCGGTTAGCCACGACTGGATGCGGGCGGGCGGGCGAAACCCTGTGTTAGAGCAGACGCCAACCGCCTCCGTGTCATTTCAATTACCACCTCGGAGGTGCAGCAACCTGAGGAGACGAGGAATCAATGTTTTCACTCATTTACTCGTCCTTAATTAAAACACCGTGGACCTGCAGTCAGCGTTGTTTGCAAAGCTTCGTCTGGCCCTCATAAAACAGGAACGGTTGTCGTTCCGTGGTACAGAGACGGTAGTGTCGTGGGATAGAATTAGTGCGATAAGTATATACAGTTGGGGTTTACGAGATACTTCAAGGTTCTTTAAAGAGATATGTACCGTGGTATGCCATGGCTGACCTAATCCAATGTAATATAAAGAATACCACCGTACTGCAATGATACATTTATTAATGTACTGTGCTACTGTAATATACTGTGGATTTTATCTACAAAGCAGGCCTTCCCCAGGGTAAATAAAAATACTAAATGTTAACCGTATTTAAATACTATGGCACACACATGGTACTGGTACCATTGAAAAATAAATAAACAAACAAACAAATAAATAAATAGTATTTATTCTACTCCAAAGTAATAAAAAACAAACAACAAAAACAGTTAGTCAGTGCCATGTCAGAAAATAAATGGTAAAACTATGGTACTTTATTTTTTTTATCATTGTATCTACATGGAGTGCCTGCTCCAAAATAATTAAAATACTATGTTACTGAATGATTACAGTATTTAAATAGTATAGTATAACCATGATATATACCATTGTGCATAACATGGTGTTGGTATCACGGCATAAACAAACAAACAAACAAATAAATAAATAAATAAAGTACTACAATATTTATCATTGCATCTACCACTCTAATATATATAAAAAAATACAGTGGTTCTGAATGTTTACCACATTTCTATAATATTGCATTTACAATAATAGGCATATCCTTATGCAACTGAAAGAATACCAGTTTTTTT
>SCHK01282663.1:0-11995 GCA_004124795.1 Poropuntius huangchuchieni
ACCAGCAAAGCACCAGCATAGACCAGCACAAACCAGCATAAGCCAGCAAAAGACCAGCATAAACCAGCAAAAAAAAAAAAACAGCACAAACCAGCATCCCAGCATCAAAACATACCTCACCAGCATACGCTGTTTTTTTCAGCAGGGTGTTTATCAGCTTTTAAAGGGCCTTTTTAGTCCTGTGGCAACATGAGATTATTTTAATGTACAGAACTGCCATTTGTTCTAATGAAAGCATTTTCATATGCAGGATTTTCCTCGTTTCGTCAAGATGCGCTCATGAAAAACAGCGCAAAGGATTTAACCGAAGTATCAAGTGCGACTCCGGAGCAGTTTGGTGAATCTGGATTAAAACCCGGAGTGTGTTATTTCTGCCAGATTCTGAAACCTCGGAGGAGAGCCAAGAGATGTACGTGTTACTCGTACAAAGACAAAGAGTGTGTTTACTACTGTCACCTGGACATCATCTGGATCAACACACCAGAGTAAGTTTTTAAAGCTGGTTGAGTTGCCCAAGAAATAATAATAAACAGGTGCTGAAATCTGTGAAAGGTTTTTCTTTGCAGAGTGGGATCATTTTGGATGGATTTACTGTGCCTCTGACTTTTAAATTAAAGACAGGCTTGCATTTACTACTGCTAAAACTTTTATTTAAACACCCTTTATGTCACATAGCATAGCATAGCAAAACTTTAGTGAACACACATGACAATATTTTTATGGATTTTCTTTATTAAAACACAAGACATGAAGACACCAAAACATTTTTAATTAATAAAATTTGATGTGGCAAGGGTTTAATAATGATTATTACTAAGCAAATATGTTCATTAAAAAAAATATTATTATTATTAAATTAAAATTATTATGTATAAAATGTACTCGTAATCAAATGTTTAAGAATACTTGCTATTGTGCAGATACAATGGTAAAGATGTACGTGAAGCCTCATCCCACTGTAAAAATGATGAAATAATCAAACCACTGTCTACTTAGAAGAAAAATGGAAGAATAAAATATTGAAGATTTGGTTGCTAAAATGAAAAACAGTTAACATTTAACTGTATATGATTGTTGTCTTAGAAGAAAAAGTGAAATATTGCATTTGGCAGTCTCAACAGAGACAAATAGACAAACATTCTCCTTTCTGTCAAAACTAAATAATTTCTGGCCTCCCTCCTTCTTTATCACAGATAAGATTGCAAACTGCTTGTGTAGTTTAAACAAGTCACATGCATCAATCTTATCCAAAATGTTCATAATAACAATTTATTGCTCGTGATTAGAGAAACTTATCTTTATTAAGAGTTGTTGAGGGAAATGTTTCAGCTTCTGCTACCGGCTCCGTCATAGTAAATTACTAAAACTATATGTTACCAACTAAAGTTGCCATTTTAATGTGTGGGGAAAGGTTATATATGAAATATATTAACATTTAATGAAGAGAATGTGTCATAAGTCATGTTTAAGTCATGTAAAGAAGAACTGCAGCTTTAGTATATTATTCAGAAATCTTGAAACCTAGGTCAACATAGCTAAAATAATTCTTTGCACTGGGAGTAATTAATATTCTCTGCCACTTGTCTAGGTACTTGTCTAGCTTATAAGACAGGCTAAAGAGAATGGGCTGAGATCAAAGAGATGCTTGCATGTCAGGATGTTTGCAGGAGTAACTCTTAGCAGATGAGGCCTGTGGCTCCCTGAGTACAGCTGTTCAGATTTACTGAACCTCAGAGTCTGCTTTATTAGTTTCCATACAGTATAAATAAGAGTAATTTATTGAGGTGTTACCAGAAAAACACAAAGCCTAATGAACTATTGGGTGGCCTGCAATGAGTTAAAATGAAATATGTAATCAAGGTTAAACAAAAGCAAACTATGCCTGTTGTGAATGAAGCGTCTTTGTGTCCACACTTGCTGAGATTTATTTTTAATTAAACGCAGAGTTCATATGTTTTACTGAATTTGTTATTCTTTATGTCACATGTTTGGATTGATTGAGTGATTGATTGATTGATTGATTGACTGAATTAATTACTTACAAGCTACTTTTTATAACTTAACTTGGTTGGTAACAGAATTTGTACATGAAAGCGCTTGAGAATTCAGCAGAATTGAAGTATCCTTCATCCTCAAATCCTTTGCACATTATCTGCCCCTAGTTGTGAGTGTGTGTTTATATATATATATATATATATATATATATATATATATAGGCTAATTTAATAATTCTAACTGCTATCAAGACAAGTTCAGTTCTCTCAAATTGATGTTTTAAATCCATGCTTCTAGGTATTTGTGCATTTGGGTTGGGATTTCCAGCACATCCATACTCATATTTTCTGACCTCCACATTATGCATGTCTCAGTGTCACATTTCAGACCTCTTGGCAGATTGTGTATGTAACCTGCTCTGTGAGTGCAAAAGAAAGATCAAACTGAAACACTTTGTGCAGTGTTGAAACACTGCACAAAGACTCTCAGCACACATTAAAACCTTCTGGTTTAAACTTCCAGCTTCTGACACTTTAAGGTGAATCGAGACGTGATATACAGCATAAAAATTAGAGGGAGAATTTGAACTTTCCTTTAAAAAACAAATCAAAAAAAGACTTGCTGGTTTAAGTCCTTTAAGTACATTAAAAGAACTGGAAGCATTTCTCACTTTCACCATTCGCCAGTGCTGCTGCAGTAGTGTTTTCTGTAACTCAAAGGTCTTAACCTTTTTGTATTGGCAGGCGCACTGTCCCATACGGCTTGTCAAGTTATAGAGGCTCTCAGCGGGTACGGCGTTCTGCCGAGGGCAGAGTTGGAGGTCAGCGCTGTGTGTGTGCTTTACACAGCAACCAAGAGTGTAACGCTTTCTGCAGTCAGAGGTAACAATATAACCTCAGACCACTAAAATACCAACATAGACTTATTGGAAAATGTGCTTCTACCTACATTTTTGTAAAACTCAAAAAACATTTATACATATACACATAATGCACTAGAGATTCCACTTGCAGGACTGTTATTTCCTCTCTTTTTTTTACACAAATTGCAAAAAAAGAGGAAATAACAGATTGTATGCAAATTGCAAATTTAAATGTGGTTTCTTGCCCAATACCATGTCATGATCTCAAAACACTTTACCATAGCACATGATTTGTAAACTAATACATTTTCATGTTTGCATCACATAACAATGTGCATATGTTTGGCTTTTCTGACATAGTAAACTTGCTCTTTAGCTTACCTGGTACAGCATTGCTTTAGCCAGTCATTTTGCAGTATGTCACCACACTCAGGTTTTTCCAATGAGCCTGGATTGTAAAATACAGAGTATCTTATCTTAATGGGATATGTGAACCTTAAAATATACAGTAGTAATATAGTAAAATTTGTATTTATGTAAATAACATTAAAGGGATAGTTTACCCAAAAATGAAAATTAGCCTGTCTTTTACCCACCTTCGAAGCATCCTAGGTGTAGGTGACTTTCTTCTTTCAGATGAATCCAGTCGGAGTTATATTAAACAATGTTTTTGATCTTCCAAGCCTTAGAATGGACCATACGGGCGTTAGTCCAAAGGAAGTGAAAAATCCATGGTAAAATGTGGGTCACACGGCTCCGGGGGGTGAATAAAGGCGTTCTGTAGCGATCCCGTGCGTTGTTGCAATAACAATATCCATTTTTAAGAACTTATAAACACTTTTCTGTCACTTCCTCTTGCCATAGACATATGCCTCTAACGGTAAAACCGGAAATTTGATGACGTAGCACGTATGGGTCACGCGTGGGCCTCTGGGAAATGTAGGAACAATGTTTCCTTACTTTATCAAAGGAAAACTAGTCTTCTCTTGGCTTATATATTGAAATCCTCCGAACCTTTCCTTTATAAATCCTCACTTTATGCTTCTAATTCGTGAACGGTGTTTTGTTTTGTTCTCTCTCTGCACTCGTCAGTAATCATGCAACACGGACGTATTACGTCATCCACGGGAACGACACTGTCTCGTGAACGCGCACACAACCGTTAGGGGAAGTGACAAAAAGTGTTTATAAGTTTTTAAATATGGATATTGTTTTTACAACAATGCACAGGATTGCTACAGAAGGCCTTTATTCACCCCCCGGAGCCGTGTTTTATGATGGATGATGGATTTTTCACTTCCTTTGGACTAACACCCGTATGGTTCATTTTAAGGCTTGGAAGAGCAAAAACATTGTTTAATATAACTCCGACTGGATTCGTCTGAAAGAAGAAAGTCACCTACACCTAAGATGCTTCAAAGGTGAGTAAAAGACAGGCTAATTTTCATTTTTGGGTGAACTATCCCTTTAACAGCAGCCATCAGGTGGAAAATGTAGGCACAATGTAACTCAATAGATTTTAATGTAACAGTATTTTTGTTTTTCTTCAGTAGGGGGAGGTCAACATGACCGTCTATTGGAGCACAGCTAAACTGATATTCACTCATCCTTTGGACTGCCTTTTCATTCTTCTGTCCCAACACCTGGAGAATCACCTCAGAGAAAAAGTTCACGTCTGTCCAAAAGGAAGGCTGTTGGAATTTCATTACTGAGAGGGAGAATTAAAGAGCAGAGAGAGTCGGGAAGTACTTGCGCTGTCAACGTAAAAGCATTACGTAACAGCACCTAAGCTAACACATCTCTGAAGTAGCCATGCATTGACTGCCACTCTCAGTGTGACCATGCGAGTCACATTCAGGTGAGATATCTGTGAGGGTCTAAATTATGGACTGTATCGACTTGCTGCTATGATCTGACTTCCAAGTCAGATGTGCACGATGGAGTTAAATAAGCATCACACACAGGACTTTGAATATTTGAAACTGTTCAGACCAGTCACTATCATGTAATGTGTTTAAAGGACTTCTTGAGCAATTCATTTAAAAAAAGGTTACATTGCAACAATTGCTTATTCTAAAAACAAAAGTTCATATTTAATACAGTCTGTCATAGTTTGATAAATGAGTATTACGCTTCCTAAAGAGTATGAATAATTAACAAAGCAGACAAAAGGAAAATTCCTAGCTTTCCTCAAGCATTAAAGGAATCTTGTATTTCACAACTAACCAAAAGGTGTCCATTTTAAATGCCACAGTAACACACATCCTACTGTATGAATAGTTGTGATAAAGAGTATATGCAATAAAGTATCTATTTATTCTACTAACCAAATATTTTTATAATACATTCTCCAAACTGAAACAAAAAACCCCCCAAATTTTCTTCCCATTTCAAAGGATAAAATATCCCTAAGTTATTCAGAGCATTATGGGGGTTTTTTTTCCCAGCAGTGAAAAAAAAGCACATATGGCAAATATGAAACAGGAGTAAAATACATATATTTCATTACCTGAAAAGGACTGTACCTGTTCTTACTTTTCATGGCCGACATACAGGTCATTATGTATGTAAAAGTCTTGTACAGATTCTCTGTTTAATAATAAATTAAAACATTTTTATAACATGTTTTTATACCCATGACTTGTCTTGTTGTGTGCTCTTATTGGGCTCAACTGTGAGCAACAAACATCAGAAATGTTAAGATTATTCTGCAGAGCTAATTTGAAACTTGCATGTGGCTCAGATGTAAAATGAATGTCTCCTGTCCTCAGGCTAGATTACGCGCTCTCATTACTTTGTAAAGTACGTCTTATCCTTCTACAAGGGGGGCCAGGCAAGAATTGTTTGCTGTCTTGGAATATGCCCTGAGTACACCCTGAGAAATAAAAGGTAATTTCCTCTGATGGTGCATGATGGGGTACGTCAAAAACAGGTGTATCGTAGTTCTCATCTAGGAATATTTTTCGGTTGTTTTTAAAAATAACAATGTTCATAAATAAAAGTTCAGTAAATGAAAAGGCTTCAGCCAGGCTTCACTGATCTAAAAGAACAAATAAATAAATATTTTTTAATTGCAAAATAAGATAAATGGACATTTGGATTATAAGAGAAATATCTCAGTGTTCTACACACAACCTTTGAAAAGATGTCATTCAGAATATGTAATAGATTCGCTCTTTCTTTAATGAAAATGTCCTTTTGTTGGCTGCATGCTGATTTTAGTTCAGTACTTAGACATTTCTTACACTCAACTGACACGGAACAAACCATTTCTCAGCCTTTTACAAGAGACCCAAGAGATTACCATGAGGAAGGTTGACCCACATAAATCTACCACCAAAAACACAAAACTTCTATAACATGTGTTGAGTAACAAAATTAAGCATTTTTTGTAGCCATGGCTGTCAGGTATTTGCATATAACCAGACTGAAGTCTTGACTGCAGAAACTCTCCATGGGACACTCCATATTTTTCCTGGAGCCCGGCATAACTCTTTACTTTTTTGCAACAGGTAATAGCTTGATGTGTCCCTTTAGGATGAATTTTAATGCTGACTTTGGCTCATTGGCACATTTTCTCCGCACAGCATGACAAAGCTATAGCTGATAGCTCTAATAGTTTAAACAGGGCTCGTTCTCATCCAAGAAAACAAGCAATAGATTTGTTACCAAAAGCTACAGTGCATACTTACAGAAAATATCAATCTTAGTTTAACGCTCAGTAACTGCCTCCAATATGACATAGCACTCCAGGGAAGTAATCTCGCCACCTTTTCTGACTGTATGATGTTACATCCATCGTGGACGTAAAATAGTGAGTCAACCCCACAGTCTGAAACACTGTCTTGACATCTATGGTACAATATAGAGTTTCCGCACATTTAAAAAGGTCCTTAAAAAGTCTTACATCAGAACAGAAAGTTTTCAGTTGATAAAGTCATGGCAATAAATGTTACATACATTGCAAAAAAATTAAAAATATATCCTTAAAATCCTTAAATCAAGATACATTTACTAGATATGCAAAAGTAAAACATAGTTGTGAAAACTTATGAAAAATTAAGTGACTTTACAATTAAATCAAAAACAAATATCTGCCATAATAAAAATGTTTTTTTCCCTCTGAGCTTGTTGGCATTTATTTGTTCTTGTTTCAGTCATAAACTCAATTTATACCACAGAAAACCATACTTATGTCATTTGCTTCTCTAGTAAATGTGCCTTGATTTAATCATCTTTAGACATTTGCTCTGGAAAAAAGACAGAAATACTGAGGAAGAATGACACTTTTTTGCTCAGAGGGTACAGTAGAAGCTATTTCTACCATTATTTCCATAGTGGTTGGGAGGTTTCTTTCTTTCTACCATTTTGAGTTTCTATAAAGTCAAATCACCACCTACTCTAAAACATAATGTGACAAACTCTAATGAGAGGGTTTTTGTTTTGACAAAACTTTCCATCTATGTTATATTCTAGATAAAAAAGGTTCATAATAGGTGTTGCTTGTGTAAATTACACATGATCAAGCTAAGCTTAACCACATTATAGATGAATAGATGAATTATAGATGAATAACTTGCTTAACTGCATCATAGATTGTCATTTTAGACTGAACAGTTTATACACCATTCATCAGTTCCAGTGGAGAACATAAGCTAAATTCACAGAGGGGAGACTCTCACAATAATGTAAAATCAATGCAAATATGGATTCATTTCTCACTTGTACTCTATGGGACCTAGAACATGAGAAAAACAACTCATCTTGAGTTCTAATTCATTCCAGCAGACATTGGCCCACCACAGCTCCAATTTTTCAACCGTGTTATTAACTAAGAACTCCTGTCTCCTTATCTGCCTACGATAGGTCAAATAAGGTTCAGCTCAAGAAGACAGTCATTCACTAAAGAATATGAGATGCTTCTGTGTAGATTTACTGCAGTTATGGAGGGTTTGTTCACAATCCAAAATATGTTGCCATGCATTCACAACAAATCATCAAACCTCTGTTGATACACAAAGTGTCTGCAGAGAATCCCAAGAAAACCTGACCATATGGTAAAATTGCAGTTGTTCACACTGACTGTAGCACAGTTGTTTTCTAACATGATGCTGTTGTACAAATATCAGACATAGCCACCCAGCTCAAATTAGTCAAGCCTTTGTTTGATCATTACATATTATACACCCACAAGTGCACGCCAAAATAACAGCAATAGCTGGCCTCTAATGGATTGTCAGGCTATTCCAACGGCCAAACTGTAGTCACGATATAACACTGTTATGGCTTCATGTTGATGTAGTGTTTCATGAAATAATGGACAGAGTACATGACAGTAGTAAACATTTTTTTTTTCTTGAGAAATAATAGTGAATGAACTGATAATGTCTCGTTTTTAGTGAATATTTCTTGGAATAGGTATGTTTTTCTTACCCCATTGCTAAATAAAATATTTCTTTAAAGTTTTTTTTTTTCTAAAAACGAAATTATTTTAACTGGAATAAAATGCAACATTCTGTGGATACTGATCTGAAATTTACATAAAACTACATTTCTCAAATTCCAATAGGGCATGGCTTTTGGTCAAAATAGCCATTTTAAACCCAGAATGTGAGTAAGTAAATATGCGCCTGTCTTATTCTTCAGCACACTGCTGTGAGGTCAGAGGTAAGACTACTTATTGGTGGGTTTGGTCTCATGCCAAATTATTTAGTTATACATATTGCATTGGTTTTTGCATCAAGTTTGTCAAACTGTGTGTTACAGCAATTTATCAGACAAATATCAAGTAAACTATTGTCCTCTTGAGGATTTGTCTGCCAGGAATTTCTTTCATTCAACTAGTGAAGGTGAAGAAAGACAAAGGCTTCCTAGTGTCCACTGGGAGTCATTTCAAAGAAATGGCAACACAAGCAAAGTTATCAAGAGGAACCCTTACACTGAACCCTATGAGAGAAAATGTTTAGCTTTCTGTCCGATTGTTAAAAAAAAAAAAACACTGGAAACATTTCTGTTAGAATATTTCATTGCCAATACATCTGTTAGTTTAGTTTTTAAGCAGAATGTTAATTGAATTTGCAAGCAATTATTTGAACAAATTTAAAATCAATTTAATAAATTTGTTGAGCAGTGTGTTTTGATCCTGATACTGAAAACCTAATGAAAAAATATATTTTGAGATCTCCCATTATGTTGTCAGGTATTTAATCCAAGTTCCACTTTGGAAGCTGAACCTCGGCAGTAATGCTTTCACAGACATAGGCCTTGTATTATGTTCCCACCAAAATATTCACACATTTCTATCAAAACTTGCTGGTTGCCAGTGGTTTTGGCTCATGAAAAGTGTTTGAGTGTGCTGTTTAGGATGGATCTGCAGGATAAGAGTTATTACACAGTATATATGCAAGACACATATGCAAATTAATTGTTGTGTGTTTTATATACTGTATTGAAAGCTTAAAAATGCCTGGCACTTGGTACTTCATTTTTTGTCTTGTTTGTTCATGTGGTAAAGAGTTAGTAACAAACCCAGAATAAACATGGCATACTTCTCCCTGTAAACTGGCAGGCAGCAAGATGTTTTTGAATGTCACCAAAACCATTTATTCATTAATAATAAATCCCCCCGGGCATTGTGCTTATTGAAAGCATTCCGCAATAAGCTAACGTTGGAATGCTGAAAGTGATGTTGTTGTAAACTGAGTGGTAATGTGAATGCACCTAAGGCTGTTGCTATCAGACAATATCCTGCAGTAAAAACAGTTTGATATAAATCCTGACACGTTTTCGAGACTTGTGGTTAATTCTGCAAAATTAAAGTAAACAACTACACATGGGACTGTAGGTTATCTTCTGAACTGTGGAACTTTGTATAATTTTATCATTTCATCAAAAATATGTTTTCATCTATTTAACTTGTCACAAGAGTTTAGAGTCTTGATTTTCTTAATCAATGCATAATTCGTTTTCAAAGAGTTTTTACTAAAGGTAACGTTGGCACCATTTTAATTGAATTTAATTGGATTGAAACTTTTTTGTGCCACAGTTGCACACTTCACCTTTAACAAATTAAACATCTGATCCTAATAACTCTTGTCATAATATGTAGCAATTATCAAAAGCTGAGTTGCATCTGTTCCATTTGGCTGTTGTTCATTTTGTTGGCTCATAATCTTACCACTCAAACACTCAGGGGTGGGGTCTCCCAAGTGCTCTTCTGAAATTTGATTTGTAGCCAAATAGAGATGAAGCATGACATAAAATGAATATGTAACAAACATATAAAACACATGGTGGTGTGGTTCCTTTCATTCACAATCAGCCTAATTAACAGCTTGATGGGTTGAACATTGCATAAATGCTGAATGGCCTACTAAAGATCAGATCCAATCATACAGATTTTATTTTCAGAACAGTATTTGATCACCCAGTCGTGCTTTAAAGGGGCTATCGGATGTCCATTTTCCACAAGTTGATAGTAGTTAAAATATTATGATATGAACAACCCCCTTTTTACCCTGAAAAAACCCCCAGCTCTGTTAACAGTGACCTGTTTTGGTGCATTTCCATTTAAATGCTAATGAGCTCTTCTGACCCCGCCCCTCTCTTCCGTGGGATAACGCGCAGTTCTCTGAGAAACTGCAAACTTTAGCCCCATTCATCGTGAAACTTGCTAACAAGCATATTATTAGGAAAGGCAATTTGCAAAATGAATTAAAAAAAAAACTTATACTCATTTCTTCTGGAGGTTAAGCTGAATCACGAATGATCTGCACGAACATAGATGCATTTAGGCAGATTGGGGGGTGCATTTCCTTCAAAAGCAAAGGACTGCATCTTCAGCAGCTCGTGTCGGGAGTAAATGACAACTGCTATATTTATTATTAAATCCAACAACAAAACACCTCAATCGCTTAGGAGACGCTCTTGTCTACATCTGCTCCAGCATCGAAACAATGGCGGACTGATGACAGCTCACTCAGGGCAGGTCTAAGGTTAGACGGCCGTGTCACTCAACGATCGTGGGAGGGGCCTGGCTCTGTGTGATATTACACAGCCAAGAATCTGAGAACAGCTTGATTTGAAAAAGGGGATATTATTTATCTGGAATAAAAAAAAGACAACACTGGGTGGATCTTTATCTTTATATGGTGGTTATACACACACTGCCAGCCAGGGGTGTCATGCACTCAATTATTTCAATTCATTTGCGCTTCTCTTTTATTAACTGCATGCTGCATGATGGGTTTGAGCATCTTTTGAAACAGTTAAAGGAACTGCTTTTAATAGCCACTTGCATACAGGACATTCAGACATTCACAGGCTAACAGACTTTGCAAAGACATTGGGAAATATTAAGCATATGCTTTCAGCAAGGTACTGTTTGGCACTATGGCAATATATGCATAAAAACATGTTCTTCTCCAGCCTGGGAAAACAGAAGATGATAATTAATAAACTGAGAGATAAACATTCCAGTACTTCTGGGTCATTGTTGAAACAGGCATTGAAGATACAGAGCACGTTCAGATTTGTAACCGCATCAGTGACATCTTAAAGTAGATGCCAAGGCCAATGTTGTTTATTCACTTATTTTGCTTAAAGATATGTGTTGCACACTTAATCATATATTTTTAACTGCCAACCAAGTCAAGATCCTGGCATTGGTTCAGCTCATTAAAAAAAAAAAAAAACATCACTGCACACTGTTTTGACTTGCTACTATGACATCTACAGAAAGCAATATCTTCTTTCTCCTGCTGGAGGGTAGCTGTGGATTTGGATTTTGCATGGTTATTTATAGTAGGGGGTGAATGAGGGAAGACGCTCCCTTTAAGACCAGTGTGTATTTACATTTCAGCTGTAACATATTTAGATTTAAGCTTAGCATGCACAGGATGGTGATGCATGAAATAAATAGAAACTTCTATTAAATTATACAAAGCGGCAAGAATATCTGAGGCAAGAGTGTAAGAACCAGCAGTGTGGAAGACCACAGTACAGCCAAAGGGATGGAAATTCATGGCAGAGCCCAGGGACCGCTGACCATTGTATTGTTGGGGAGGCAGAAGCCAGAAGCGAATTAACTTCCTGGGCGGAACCAGTGAGTCTTTTCTACTGGGTAAAAACAGAAGAAGA
>SCHK01282702.1:0-18810 GCA_004124795.1 Poropuntius huangchuchieni
AAAAAAACAAACAGGTGGCATAAACCTCAGCGGGGCCTCTCGCGCAGCTCCGCGCCCAGGCTCAAACCTCGTGTCAAACACGGGTTTGAAAGGCTCAGGCGCTGTATTCCTCTCCCTTTCTTNNNACGCAGCTCCGCGCCCAGGCTCCCTCGCTCTACCTCGTGTCAAACATGGGTTTGAAAGGCTCAGGCGCTGTATTCCTCTCCCTTTCTTTCTTTCTTTCTCACCTCCGTTCCCTTGCTACGCATGTTTAGCTGCCACTGGGAACGCTGCTCCAGGTGTTCATTGACTTGCATGAAGACAGAGTTAAGTTCTCACGCTTCTGTATGCGCTGGCAAAAAACCTGACGTGCGAGAATCGATCTGTTGTAGTTAATATGCTCGCAGCATTCTTTCACCTCAGTGATAACTGTCTCCGCAGAAAAAAGGCTTCGGAGAACGAACAATGTCTGTTTTAATGAGGGACTTCCAATGATTGCGGATACAAGGCTGGGAGAAATTATAGTCGGCTGTTAACATATGTAGAAGAATGGACTGAGATGGGAAAAGAGTTGCTCGGAAGCCCACATGGCAGCGCTCGGAGGTGCCGGGCGAAAGTGAGGTGCTGTCGTTTTCAAGGACACTCCGTATCCCTGGGTACTTGTTGAAGAGGAGGAATTTTATTAACCCCAGTGGCTCGGCCTTCCATTTCTTCATCTCGGCGAAGCAAAAACCGTCAAACCATTATATCACGGCATTGCTTTGAATGGCGAGAGCTAATTTGACTGGGGAGAAATTGCTCTACGCGAGGTCAAGATAATGCCACAACAATAGCAGAAATGGGCCATCGTAAAAATAACTGGACGGGTAGAACAAAACTTTTAGAAACGCAAAGTGCTCCATTTTTTCTGGGACAGCATACACCGGCATGACTAGATAGAGTGAGCCCCATTGAGTATAAGAGAAGCAAATGATTATACTCCAAAGTGAAGTGAACGTCTGAAGCTGAGGTACAAAAGTTTCGGTAGTATTTTTAAACTTTTGCAGAAGAGGTGACTTTAAAAACTCCTTGGTTTTAAAACATCCCTGATAAATTTGTTCCTAAAACTGCCTTATCATGGTAATACGGGTGTCTATACACCAGAGTTTAAGTTGCGTCATAGAGAATGAATCAACTGATTTAAAGTAGGATGGTGCGTTAAAAAAAAAAAAAGAGAGAAGAGTTTACAGAAGGGATGCTTCACTCAAAGGTTTTAAAGTTCACTATAACGCACTCTGACATCTGTTGACCAATGAGAATTTTAGAGCAGGATTTCTTTTGGAAAAGCTATATGCTGTATTCTTGCTCAATTTTTGATCTAACACAGCTCTTTCCACAACCTCAAAACAGGCTTCATGCATTCCTAACGGTTACATTTTTCGAGTCTATTTTCGTCTTGTTTTCCAGTAAAATGTATCTAAACATACTGGAAACAAGATCCTTTTCCTTAAGAAGAAAAACTGTTTAGGATAACAACACTCATTTTCAGAAAAGGAAGCTTGAATAAAGTATTTATTAAACTTTTTAAGCATAAATTCAATTTAATGAAAAACAAGAACAATGTGCTGATGTGTAAAAGAGCAATGACTGAATAAAAATATGCGACTTTATATTTAATTGTTGCGTAATAAAATGCAATACAATATAATATAATTTAGGAAATTTTCCTTTTAAGAAAATGCGTGTTGTTAGAATATTTGAATATTTTTAGCAACACAAAATTACTAATAAATTTTATCAGCAGACAGACTTTTTCCAAGGTCACTACACAGAGGTAAACAGTTGTTTAAACTTATTACTGGTTTTCTAGTCATTCTAGTCACTGCCAATACCGTCTGCGCCTTGCTGCGTGTACTAAAACTTCGGCTAGGAGACAGTGCCTTTCCTCATGTCTTTGTCGTACAGGACATGGCAGTATGACAACATCCTGACAACCCCCCTGCTCTTCACAGGCGACACGAGACTCCAGTGATCCACTATAATTAACCCTGGTCCGAGTCCAGCCCAGGTAGAGAGTGAAAGAGCAGAGACTGCCAACGCGTCTGCCAGACGGTCCGCATTCCCCAGCGGTCCTTCTCTGCGCGGGAGACGCTTTGACACTCTCCTCCGCGTGTCTGTGTGCGATAGATTCAGCAGACAGCTCCATTCCAACGTTCTCCATCTGCGGCAGTCATTATTAGATCGTCGGCAGGGTGACTCCCCGGACTGCCCCACAGTCTCTTTGTGTAACAGGAATCGCACCGGTTAAATAAATAAAGAGCGCGTGAAAGGATTTGGCTACTGTTTGAATATCTGACTCGGGTTTAAAGCCAAGCAGAAAACAGTCAGACAAGGGGACAAAAATGTCCATATCTGAGATGTTCAGCTTCTCTTTCAGGGTGGAGGAGCATGGAAAGGCGCGCAACGAGAAAACAATGACAAGTTAATTATGAAAGACAAAAATGGCGGTGAAAGATTAGTTAGTATTCAAATCCGTTTCTGTGTCTGGGGATGAGAAGCGAGGAAGGCTTAAAGATCTGCAGGCAAAAAAACACTTCAATTTTGCCTTTCAAGTCCTCCCTGTACCAATTCCCTCTGCTTTTTTATTTGATATCATCACTAACATTTATGTCTGGGGATGGACGGAGTCCATAAGCTGCTCATTGTCTTCAGTTTGACCAGGTGCTTGGCACCAAATCGCACCCGTCACACTGCCAGCAGCGGTTGGCTTCGGCGCAGTTCTGCAAATATATCATTCTCCTCCAGTCCTGCGAGGAGACGCAGAGGAAGAGCACATTACAAACAGGTATAACAACGAAGAGAATGGCATAATGGTTTCTGTCAGCTTGCTGCGCACTTTTGGGGCGAGAAGGACTGAAGCTGTCTGAATCCCTCACTCAAAGTGATCTAAAATCCAACTTAGTTGTTTCAGAATGTTAAACTAAAAGTATTTTAACAGAAAAAGCTACACTTCAGCTTTAAGTAAGCCACTAGTAGGTACATTTTCCCGTAAAGTTCAAACACTGTGTCTGTCTCTGAGGCGCTATCAAAACATTGCTGTTTGTTTGAGAATTCCGACCAGCCAGACATAGCAACAACGGCTCAACCAATGGTGTGAGTTTGGGGGCGGGGCTACATGCTCCTCTGACCAACTGCAGACAGGGAGTGTTCGAGAAACTTGTTTGAAACAGTAAATTCAGTTCAAATCTGTTTTTGTTTGAAAATTCCGACCTTCCAGTCATAGCAACAATTGGTCAACCAATGGCATGAGTTTGGGGGGAGGGCTATCTACTAATCTGACAGATTGGAGACAGGGAGTGTTTAGAAAACTTTTTTGCAAGTGATTACTTTTTTCCCCAATTCTGTTTGGTGAAGCTAATCGTACAGAAAGTACACTCTTTAGATTTAAAAGCAATAAAAATGTATTATTCCTCACTGACTTTCCTATTACACCTAAATAAATACAGATGTTCAACACTAGCTTTTTTTTATACAGCACCAAATATGCAAACATACACCTTCCTTCACCCATGGGACTGAAAAATACAGTCCAGTCTCTCTCTTTTGTTCAGCTGCTCTTTTGCTACAGCAAACTCAGCAAATAAGATAAGAGTTCAAAATTCAATTATGTAGCGCTAAACAAGATAATAATACAAATCCTACAGAAAGAAGAGTGTGCTTAAGAAGTCAACCGTGTGTCTGCGCTCCGACAGGCAGCTAATTTATACAACTGCTAAATTTAAATACACTGACCAAGATGATATTTTGAGAGGAATCGCGAGCTTGCATTATTCTTCCCAACTAATCTCAGTATTACACCTACCTAATGGAAGAGACTATATGATTAAAAAAAAAAAGCAGATCTAAATATGTTTCTTGAAATCTAGAAAAGGTTATATTAAATTTTTTAGTTCAAGCTGTTGTAGCAGCCCTACAATCTGTGTCACAAACATGTGAATGTGTACAGTGTTCAGCATTCATGTACAATTGGATCAAAAGACATAACTAAAAATGCCAGAGCCAGGAATCAAGAAAATGTACTCGATTCTTGGCTCTCAGGAATCAGCATATTAGTATGATTTCTGAAGGATCATGTGACACTGAAGACTGAAGTAATGATGCTGAAAATTCATATATATCATCACAGTAATAAATTACATTTTGAAATATATTAAACAGAAAAAACGTTTTAATTTTCATAGTATTACAGTTTTTACTTTATCAAATACATTCAGCCTTACAGTAGAGACTTCAAAAAATGGTACTGTAAATATGAAAGAAAATGACAAGGTGCTAATCTTATTGCAATATCATCTCTGATCACAGGCAACAACAAACAAAGACTCTTAAGAACAAGATATTTTAAAGGAATTGGTTGGGTAAAGACTCTTCCCTCAAAAGCACTAAGAGAATTTTTAATAGAATAATTAAGGAACATGAATCTATTTGAGCAACTATAATTGTCAAATTCCTCATGGTTCCCATCCCTAAAAATCAATCACAGTATTAAAAATTAAAGCTTTTGAAAAAAACAAACAACTTAGTGTTTTCCTGATCAAATATTGCTGTCACTTACAAACTTCATCTGAAGAAATGAGCAGCAACATAGAGGCTAAAATATTACTATTACACCAATTTGTGACAACCTCTCAATCTCACAACTCTGGAGCTCATTTCTGGCCTAGCGGCAAGCAAGCTTGTTCATGCACATTTAATACAAGTTTGAATCGGCCGTGTTTAGATGGTAAATCTCACTCTCCAAAACTCCCACAAGATTTGCATTCGCTGCTAACAAGATTAGGGTTAAGGGTTGGGTTTCTTTGGGACTTCAAATAAAAAGTTTATGAATGTTGCATTTGAATCTAGCAAGAACAAGGGTTACTATTTAAATACAACTGTTTAAGTTTGGCTTGTCATTTCCTGATCCCATTTCCTTCTCTTCACCGGGCTTACTTTTACAGTCCCATACAATAAAAGCGTTTTTCTCAAGCAAGTGCTCACTTAATGAACCAAACACTCTGGTAGAGGCCTCAAAGATACATGGAGGTCAAGGTCTTCTCCAAGAAGTTCATTTTGATAAGCTCCAACAACCTACAGCTCACCTCCACAGGTAGACATGCGTTATATTGCACATACACTCATGTTCAAGTTCAATGTAATGCTATATGCAATTAGAGCTTTGATGCATTGTGAAGAAGATAAGGACAAAAAGAGTGCCAGTGAACTGATTCCGTGTCCACGGCGCTGGGTCAAAAAAGCCTTAGCGTTTAAAAGGAAGGTTATAAATACTCTGTGCACTCTGAGTCAGCTGTGCACAAAATACCCTTCTGTTCCTCCTGTCACCTCCTGGTACCTTCACGCTATGTGGACATATCGGAGCAGCAAGGGAAGGAGGGATGAAGAGAGGGGGAGAGATGAGAGGGAATGGGGGGGACCAGGGGGTGAGGGATAAATTAGCCAAACCACTTAGGTGATTTCAACTAAAATTAGCCATACTGCCTGTGGGCTCCATCAATTCTCAACTTCCTGAAACTCTGACAAGCATGGGGCAACTTTCTCCCAGTGCCCCGGAGAGTCGATGCTCCCTCCCCTTTCCTCCTCCCGTTTGTGGAAGATTCTCTCCTCTGCGATCAACATCTTTCGGCTTCTCTCTTATAGCATCCTATGAGTGGATGAGAGGATGGACTAGTCAGATGTTAATATTTTAGTTTAGCAACCAAGACCAACAGTTATGGTTTGCATTTTGGACTATTTTTGGTTCCCCAAACCAGTGCTTAAGAGGAGCATTTTTCTTTAGATTTTTAGAATAAAGAACATTCTAAAAATCGAGAAAAAAAAAAAATATATATCTTTTGTGCAATGGAAAGGTGTCATCAAAGGTTCTTCATGAAACCATAGATGCCAGACTAGTCATTCAAAAGAGTGGTATTCTTTTTTAACTTGTTTTAGTTGAAGAAGTCCAAAAGTTACCGTTTACGTGCCAAAGAGTGCTTCAGAATACTTAACTTCTACACACTTAACACACAGTCATGCCATAGAAGGACCATTTTTGGTTCCCCAAAACTTTGGTTCAGTTCAAAGATCCAAGAATTCTAGGTGTGAATAACCTTTTCCTACTATGAAGAATCTTTTGTGCAAAGGAAAGGGTTCAAGGTTCTTCATGGAACCATAGATGCCCAATTAGGAACCTTTATTTTTAAAAGTGCAGAAACACATCTCGGAGCTTTCGATTCCAATATCTTGCCACTTGTCAGAGTCCCTTACTAGGGTGTCCAAATCCTGCTCCTGTAGGTGCTACCTTTCTGCAGAGTTAAGCTCCAACCCAAATAAAACATACTTGAATCGGCTAATCAAGGGTTTTAGGATCATTAGAAACTTTTGGGGCAGGTGTGTTAGAAAAGGCTGAAGATAAATTCTGTAGGAAGGTGGCCTTTTGAGGAGCAGAATTATGCACCTTTGATTAAAAAAGATGTCTGATAGGATTTTGATCCTACTAACACAACTATATAAGCATATAAAAACTAGTTGACTAGTTCTTTAGACGACCCACAGACTAGTCATTTTCCAGGCCTTCCAGTGGGACGAGTCCATTTCCAAGACTCCCAGAAGGACGAAGGATGGACATGTTTAAGGATTGCCCTAAAGAAAGATGTTTGACTGAGGTCTGATCCCACTCGCATAGTTATACAGGGCTATAACTAGGCTAACTAGTCCTTCATACAACCCAAGGACTAGTCAATTTTCAAAACTCATAGTGTTGCACTTGCACCGTCTGCAAAACAGACCATACGGTTTTACACGGGACATTCGAAAGATTCCCGACATCGGGCCTCCCAGTGGGACGAGGGATGGACATGTTTCATTCAGCCCAAATGGCACAGATGTGCCCATAAACCCGCGTCACGGCCCGTCTCGGAAAAACGCACCACGCTGTATGATTAAGGAAGACAAATGACTGTGAAGAGCTGTTCTCTCTCGCCCTTTGATTCAAAGAGACGGTTGAGTGAAACCACTCTCTCCGAGACTGCACCAATATGTGCCGCTCTGCCTCACATGCTCCCTGCCTCTCTCTCTTTTTCCCAGGTGTTCCTTCCGTCTGTTGACTCACTCGGAGCTCGTAGAACTGAAACCACATGCTTTCACTCCCGTCTTGCCTCTACCGGGTCATTCGACAAAGCAGGTGCCATTTGTCTTCGTACATATTTGTAAGGATTTATTCTAACAATGAATATCTAATGGAAACTTATGCTGATTTTAAATTTCTAAATGTATGCTCTTAAAAATAAAGGTTCTTTATTGGCGTCTATAGTATGAAGAACCTTTGAATAGTGAAACGAACACCTTTCTGAGGTGCAAGTTTAAGGAGCAGACTAAATTAATAAAACGATGTATCTGCACACTCCCTCAAAGGAATCATACCTTTACAAAGGCTAATTGTTTGGCTGAAACACTGGGAAAAAAATAAACCGGGCTTACAGGAGTGTGCATTTACATTTTTTTTTTATCCATGAAGAATCTTCAACATTCATGGTTCTTTAGATTCTAAAATATTCTTCATACTAAGAATGAAAATGGTTCTTTTAAGAACTGTTCTCTAAAAAGTTCTTTAGGGAACCTAAAATAGTTCTTCTATGGCATCAACAACAAAAAAGTTTTGGAATCTGCACTTTTAAGCCTGTAAATCAACAAAAATCTTCTTTTTTTTCACAATGAGGATGCCTTATTTGGCCCATTATCACCTCCAAATTCAACTAGCTATATTAACAAAACATAATTCTGATGGGAAAAAAGGTTGTTGAAGTTTAGTCCATATGTGTCAACCCTGTTACCATTATATTTTTCTTCTTTTAAACGATGAACTATAAAATGAATCAAACAAAATATATCTATAAAATGAATCAAGTGAGCTTAAAAGTTAAAATCTCTTTTTTATAACTGAATGTTTTCTTATGCTTTACAGTAGTTGACAGTCTTAAAATGTCAACCCTGTTACTAAGAATTTGTATAGCAAGCAGCTTGTATTCTTAAAGTACATTTCTGTTGAAAAACCAGCATTAAATGTGCTTTCTTAAAAGCATGTTGTAGTTTCACAACCTTGTAATGTGAAAGTAAACTGTAGAACTGTCACCCTGTTACCATAACATGGTTACAGTTTACAAAGCATAATTACATCTGAAGATATTATTGTAAAAATGTATTCATACAATAGAAATATTTTATTAACATTACACTACTGAATGCATATACATTTTGTACACATATATATATATATATATATATATATATATATATATAGTAATTATAAAACTAAAAAATATCTTTTTGAACTGGAAAAGTCACCTGTTTCAATAGGATGACCGCTTCCTCAATTCTCCAACATTACCATTTCAAGGGGTCATTGCCACTTTAATAGGGGTAGTGCCATTGGAGACCCAGAATCCTGAATCAGATTTAATTTTGCAAGTGTCGATGACTCTAAAATAATGTAATTGATAGGTTTGTCCTTGCGGTGTACCAGACATTCGCCCTTTAAAATAAAAGAAAAACCGGACGGCATATGGGGCAACATTTATGCCCACCTGGTTCCCACAGGCGCCCTCTCTCTCTGCCCATACCAAATGGCCAGTCCTAGTCTCTATCTTAACAGACAGGTGGCCAACCTGCCCTGAAAAATTAATTTCACATTTATTGTTAGTGTGTGTCAGGCCTCTCTCTGGACAGCTTGTACAACAGGGCTGTATCCCATATGGTGCCCTATGTAAACCAATTCATCACCGGTTCCAGAAAGATAATGATATTTCAGATTAATATTCAAATACAGGTATAAAATGTAATTAGAAACATGTGTAAGTTGTTCAGTTTAAGATGAGTTTGTTTTATGCAAAAATGGCTGTGGGAAATGTTCATATTATCACGCACTCATACGCACATGCTCACAACAAACTCAAAAAGGCAGAAAATGAGCTGCTTTGACTCGCTTTGACATATAATCAGACACGCGTACATGGGTATAGAGAAAAAAAAAAAGCACTGACAGCTTTGGTTTCCTGCCTGACTGCCTAAGCAGACCCACAGACCCCAAACAGATGAAGATGAAGACATTTCCGATGCTCCGCCGTAGAGCGCTCAAACCAGCCGAGCAGACGAAACTGACCTATTCCTTAATCGCTTTTAATAAAGACAATGTGAGCCGGCGGTTCCGCTGAGACGGCGCACGCTTAAAAGGCTCTCTGATCGGAGAACAGCCACAAAAATGAAGCTGATGAATCCTAATTCAGGAATTGTGAATTCTGAATCCTTCTTTTCCCAGTGTACCTTTCCCCCACAGACTCCCATATCCGTTTGTCCAATTAATGGGAATATTACTCCAATTAAAATGTCACATTCAACATGAATTTCACGTGAGATGACGATGGCTTTGTGGGCTTGTTAAATTCTTCAGCGCAGGAAGAACCACTGCCAAAGCCATAATTATAAAACTGCAGAAATAATTTATTTAGACAATTTAGTGTCATTACATGTGACAGCTTCGTGATAACAAGCCCAAACAAAACTTCACACTGTACGACAGAGCCAATGGAGTGGATTTTATTTCAATTCAATAAGAGTGAATGTAATTACGGAATCTAAGAGCTTATGTTTGCAATTAAATAAGGAAATATATTTGTTTGGTTATATTGCTCGCCTTGCGCTATGATTCAAAAATGTCTAACGGGGTGAGTGTGAACATCTGCAAGATATTATAAACCCATGTTTGATTTAATATTCCAGTGATGTTAAAGTCAACATGGAACAGATATTTTACTGTTGAAAAATGTGAGAAAACACTCAAAGAGAAAAATAATTTCATTTATTGAGAATGTACTGACATGTGAAAAGTGCTCTCTATATCAGTAAGGGTTTTTACAACATGGGTCCCAAGGGGATGCTAGGAGACCACAATCAATGTATTACAATTACATTTTTAGGGCTGTTCATGTTGATATGCAAATATATTTCACAATATTTCTGTTTTTACTGTGTTTTTGATTAAATAAATACAGCCTTGGTGAACAAAACAGACTTTTCAAATACAGTCCCTTTATTTTGGATGCGATTAATCGTTTGACAGCACTAGTAAACAGTAATTTCATAGTAATTGCACTACTTTAAGCAAGAAAATGCAAATCTGTACATAGGAAGACACAAATAGCATTATTATACTATATACGTTTAAGAAAGTGCCTTTCTTACAACATATTAGTATTGAGTGTTGCATCTTTTAGACAAGTTTTACCTTGCAATTCATGCCTTTGCAACTCTTCCCTGTAAAACTGTGTTAGATTAACATTTATTGTGAAAAAAGTTGTAAAAATAAATTTGAATTTATCATTTTATCTGGAAAATATTTACTTGTTAAATTACTTCCTTTGGTTTTATCATAATGACAATACTAAAGCCAAATACTTAATTCAGGAAACAAGTCAATAAGCGTATAAATGTATTAAAAAGAAGAAATTTGATTTCATCTTGGCTCTAATATCATACAAGGCATATACTGTACAAGTGGCTAAATTAAGATAACTCTATGATTTGGCACCTTTGTACGGTGGTGTGCAGCTGGTTGTCCGTTTATCAGCTCTACCTGTGATGTGAGATCCTCTCTGTATGCCTCTGTAGTCCTAAACACCGCTGAGCACCTGTAATTTGTCATCAGCAGCCTGCCAGACGTACAGGGGGTCAACCTAAATTAAAACCTTTTGATGGCACCGCTGTTCGACATTAGAAAGCTCGCTGCTGCTTTTCAACAATTATGCAACCGTCAACATCTGTTTGTTCCTCACCATCTTAGCACTTGGCCCTCGAAGCTGTAATGTTACGCAAGAAAGCCGCCCATCTCAGATCTGGGTCTAAACTAAACATCGCGACTTACCACAAGCAGCGCTAACAATAGCACTGGATGTAGATGTTAGACGAAAACCAAACCGAGTCTCGCTGGAACAATAGAGCGACTTTCTATAGTTCCTGCAGGAAGAGAGTTAACTTCAACACGTATGAAAATAGATTTATTTTCCTCGTGACCTCCACTCTCTCTGGCTCGGGCTGAATTCTTTGCAAATATATGCAGACAAATGTTCCGATCTCTAAGGGGAACATTCTCTGGGAATATCAGAGCGTTTCTTACCTCACATTATATTTCGGGCTTTATCTATTGTTTGTGTCTGACAAGGTGCTCCACTGAATCGGTCGGGCTGTTATATCAAATTCAGTGTAATAACCTCCGGCCTACTTTCGGGAGAAGGAAAAAATGAGAGAGAGAGAGACGGAGGAAAGTCGTAAGACAAGGGAGAAGTTACGATGAATAAGAGAGGAGACTTCCAAGGACACGCTGGACTTCCTAATGGAGTCTCCAGGAGCGGCGATGTTGGCCCGGAACGAGGTGAAGAGGACAAACAGGATTCCTGGCCAGGCGCGGAGGAACGCCGAGGTCAAAGGTCAAGAACATCCCATGCTCGCTTTTTGCTGCGAGCAAGTAAAGGGAGCATAGCTGATTCAAAGCGCTTTATGACTGTAAGATTTATAACCAGTTTTATTATAAGAGTCCAAATCTGCCAAGCGGCAATTATTCAACAACAGTTTAAAAAAAAAGTGATTTTTCACTATTATTTACTATTTAGGATATGTATTTTCATGTGATTAAATAAAATACATTTATTATAAGAGACAATAAAAACAACTTCACAAGCATCACAACCACTCCTTTCCTTGTAAAAAAAAAAAAAAAAAAAAAAACTTGCTTCTCAAAAGGTGACAGATTTGCGACAGCTGAACGTAACATTTTTGACAAGCCAAACATGTCAGTTTCTGAGTAAAATGTAATGTATTTAAGCCATGGAATAAACTTCATTCTGTAAAATAAAAAAAGCATTTCAAAAATTATAATTACACAAAAATCAAATATAGTTTTCCACCCTTATGTCTGTCAGAAACTTAAGCTGGTTGTCGGCTGGAATATAGAGCTGAAAACATTGACATAACACTTACATGCATCAGCATCGTTTCTCTGAATACTTGCTGGCTAAGAAAAAAATAAATTTTACCATACGATCCATCTGTTTTCAAATCCACATCATTTGAATATCACAACATCGATGTCTGTCAAAAAAATAAAAATAACGTGCACAATACACAGCAGTATTTACGAGAAGCAGAGGTCCAAGGAATACACACAATTCCTGGAAAACCCACACTATCGGATGATTTGACTATGCCATTGCATTCCAAGAAGGAGAAAATGGCGGCCTGAGTGGCTTCAAAATGCTTTCTGTCAAAGACAATAACATACCTAATACAAAGCAGACGCAAATATAAATTTGTTCTTCAGTCACTGAAATTAACAGGTGACTTTTACTCCTTAATTTCTCAGCTGTTTAAAAGCCTAAAGGGTTCATTCACACGAAAATTAAAATTCTGTCCTTAATTACTCACTTTCATGTCGTTCCTAACCCGTAAAACCTTTGTTCATCTTCAGAACACAAATAAAGATATTTTTGATGAAATCTGAGAGCTTTCTGACTCTCCACAGACAGCAACATAACTACCATGTTCAAGGCCCAAAAAAGGCAGTAAGGACATCATTAAAATCATCCCTGTGATTTTATTTAACAAGTTCTGACATAGAACCCGGATGTGCTATGCATTTAGTAAGGTTTAACCACTGATGTCACATGGACTATTTTAACGATGTCCTTACTACCTTTCTCAGCCTTGAACGTGTCAGTTGTGTTACTGTCTATGGAGGGTCAAAGAGCTCTCGGATTTTACCAAAAATATCTTAATTTGTGTTCTGAAGATGAACGAAGGCCTTACGGGTTTGGAACGACATGAGGGTGAGTAATTAATGACAGAATTTTCTTTTTGTAGGTGAACTATCCCTTTAAGGCAATTATCAAAGTTTGCTAAAATGTTGTTTTCCAATAAAAGGGATTTGTTACATTTAATAACCCCTTTGCAGATCTATAACTGTTTAAAAGAGTCGGGTCACAGCACAAGGGTTTCTTCAAAATTCAGTTGTAACATGACAATATGGAACTTTTGACAGTTTCTGTCATCTGCACAGATTACAGCCGTGGTTTGCTGGAACGCTGCAGGTTGAGTGCGTAGAAATGCACATGCTGTTGTTTTTGGCGATGGCTGAGGCTCATGGGAGATTTATGACACTTTAGAAATATATAGCTTGTCAAGTGGAGGCACTTTCAACAGAAAATGCTTATTTTCCCTATTAGACCTCTCCAGTGCACTTCAGAAGCACATGTGCACGCTCGCACATCAATGGACTACATCAAAAGCTGCTCAGAGTAATAGAGTGGCAAATGCTTCAGTACACAGAACTGTAAATGAACACAGACCTGTCTGGATTGAAGTTTAAACAGCTCACATATTTTATACAATTATAGATTTTGATTAAAAATCTGATGAAATAATATGAAACTTTCTGCCTGCACATAACCTGAAAATAATCTGCCATAATAATTCAATCAGCTTGAACGTACTGTATATAACAAAGAATGTTCAAATGTAAGGCAGCTAAAGATATCTTGGTTTTTGTAAACATCTATGGACTGGAGACATATGGGTAACAATCCCAAGATCTTTTAGTGCCAAAGTTATCGTTGACACCCAAAATAGAGGTCTGATTTAACCATTTTAAGAAACATTTCAACCAAACTGACGTACTGTACAGTATTTGATTTCAAACTACTTCCTCCTCTTTTGCTGCCATCTTGAGCTTTGGGCCTACGATAATTCCATATGCCTCCATCAAAACAAGCACTCGAGGGCTTTATTGGTAAACCATCAACTTTTAGTTGAAAGTAAAACAAATGACAGACGTTCGGGCCCCTTGGCGTCACAGAGCGCGGGCATCGCAGCAAAGACATGCAGTTCGACAAAAGCCCGGCCAAGCCTGAGCTGGATAGAGGTAAAAGACGCTCCTCCTCAAACGAGCGCATCGTTCTTCAAAAGCCTCCTGCTATTACCGGCGCTTCATCAAGACACTCGAGGGGCCGGTTTACCCCCATCGGGCCGCCTGGAGCTGCCGGCCAGCCCGTGTCCCTGCGAGGAGCTGCCGCGAGGGGAGAGATGGGGCTCGGACCCGATGGGTCCTCCGAGCCGGGTCCGTGCCGCACGGCTGAGGCTCCCGCCAATTCCCAGTCCAACTGTCACTGCTGGCACGGGCCTCCACCCCTTCAAGCACATAATCTGTGCTCGCATGGCTGTTAAAGCCCTCCGCCATCATCGCACAGCCCGTCTCCGTCGCACACACACACGGGACTGCAGAGCATTGTCTGCGACTGTGCGCTTCTGTCATCAGATATGAAAGGAAACAAAAGAACTCTACAGTGTTTCTTGTTTCTTGATCTGTAACAGGAAAACTTTGGTGCATTTGTCGTCCCACAATTCAAACTGCACAAGAGCGCTGATTCTAAAAATAGAGAGCTTACATCGAATATTCTTATGTTATTACAAATAATAGATAAGGAAGACCGCACCCATGCAGATGCGAGTAGAAAGCATGTAATTTGCTTGGGTTCACTCAAAATGTTGACAGGATTGAGGAATGCTGCAGTAAAATTCTTCAAAGGCTCAAATGCGCTGTCAGTCTGCAGGTATTTCACCACTAATTTCGCATTTTATTAAAGTGTCGTCACATTTACATTTAATTTAGTTGGGCGAAATTCAGTCTTTTTCAGTCTGTGTGGGCATCACACATTTAGTGTATGACCACACATTTGCAGTCAAATAAAGACAAAGCATTTCACACAACCAAAAAATACCAAAAAAAACCCCATCAAAATTAAAGGTTTATAACGTAAAAATAACCAGACATAAGATCTTCAGTAGCAAGCCACCTCTCAACATTTCTGAAAAAAAAATATTTATATATCGCAATAAAATTTATATTTCAAGCTCACAAATCAGCTAAAACACTTCATTTGGCATTACAATGCAGGAAAATATAAACTTTTGAGAAAAACTAACAGAACTGAATGTTAAGAAAATGTTAACAATTCCATCTACTTTCTCACAAACATCCTTAATAATACTACAGTCTAATACATTGTAAAGATGGCAGTAAATGTGTCACATGGTATCCACCGCATCAATCTCAGGATGCACGAAAGACTTCCCACTGCCATCCTTCTCTCCACATCTTCCAGTGACAAAGCGCTAATGTCGCGCGCATCCAGGTGAGAGCGTGGTGCGTGTCACGGAGCGAAAAATGGCCGAGCTCGCCATGCTCAGCCGTCTCCTTTAATTGGGTAAAACAAAGTAATTTGAGTGCAGCACAGGGGGGCGTGAGGGGCTAAATGACAGGACAGAAGGTCAACGCTTCTCCCTTACTCCACCAAGCGTCATCCACCAACACGCCCAGCATGATTTTGAGTTAATATTGAGATCTATTATCCAGCAGCCCTCCGCCATCTGCCCCACACGTGCACGCAGGCTCAGGCAATCAACTGTACGTGCTGTGAGAGACAGGGCTACAGTGCATTTTTCAGCTACTGTATGTGTGCAGTGCATTATGGGTCTTTTTGTCTTGTCATGTCGTTTAGTCATGAAACTTCACTGCATCTTCTGTTGCGGTATGACAGCAGTGATTTCTCACTTAGTCTTCGAATACTTAGCATAACTCTAAAGGGCATGGCATAAATGCACAAATAAATAAAAATATGGATTAAAGGATCTCAAGGGCTCAACAGTAAAGAAAAGGAGAATCATGAGTAATTGTGTATTACTATACTGTGATACATCAATATATAGATCCTTTAAATTTACGTGAAAGCAGTCAACGATGTGTTCTGCCCTGTTTATGAGATTCCACATTGTAAAACACATGGACAAAGAAATGCTCTCACGCTTATCATGTAACAATGAAGTAACAAGCTATTTGTGGCAAAAAGACAATCGAGTGGTTTTCAAGGAACCTTTCCAAGAGCGTTCAGCAGAGGGTCAGGAAGAACAACGGCAGATCCTTTAGGGAGGTCACGCTGGTGTGTCGACAAAGTATGAAGATTACACCACTGTGAGATAACCAGAGTAGTGCCTCAGGTGCACACACACACACTGAACACATTGGTTTCAACACAGAGCTATTTCCACATTCCTCTGGCCGCTGGCCTGCTCAGATGTTTCAACAAAGCAGCTGTGGTTTTCAATGAAAGGAAGAAATAACAGAGAAAGAAAAATGTTTAGGGGAGTTACTTCAAACAGATGAATACTTCACATACCATGTCTGCCACCATGCACATCAAAGCTATTCAAATTGAATATTTCATTCTGTAACATACGTCAAAATTACCTGTAAATGCAGTGTAAGCTCAATGAATTACAAAAGAGCATTGTATTTCTCTTACCTGATCTACTTCAGTTAGAACAGAGATGTGTATTGCTCATTACATAAGGTTAAAAATTTGAACAACCCATAAAACCTCAAATCACATTTCTTGTTGAAGTGTGCTCAGGTGATCTGACCATTTTTGCCTGGTTAGAGATATAACTGGCCAAGCAATTAAAAAGAAACAGTACATTTACACTAAAGAGGAACCAAGGTATTAGAATATCACAGAGTTTAAGATGAAAACACTTTTGACTTGGGCCAGTGAGTAAAAAACCAAGCACCCAAGCAACCGCATAGCAACAAGCTAAAAAAACACCCAGAAAACCTTAGCAACTGCATATCAATGCCTTTCCCAACACCCCAGCATTGTGACGGCAAGTTACAGCTAATGCACTTTGCAGCTACTACAAATGACTGCATGTGTATGTTGTTTTCTCCCAGGTGCGGCTCATTCTCAGATCAGGAGATGTGCAATGCTTTGGGCTATGTTGGCACAACCTTCCTGGGAATAATGCTTTAATGTGTCCCATGAATTTGCATGAAGCATTTGGGGGAAGTGGGGTGCCGCTCACCTATAAGCAAGTGTGTACCACAGGGCTCTGTGCTAGGCCCAATGCCTTTAGGGCTCAATCAGGTGTTATATGTCTGTTTTAGGACACCGCCATCAATCTCCCCCTGTCCACTCGCTCTCCCACGTGGGATCAAATCACCACCCTCAAGTACATACTTAAGCATCGCGTCCCAGCTGCCAGCTTTTGTATTCTGGCGGTACTTATTTGTCAGTTCTTTGTTACACCCAGAATTGGTTTCCTGCCTGCACAGTCTCTGCAGAACAAATTGGTGGTAAAGCTCATATTAGAACGATGGTGTAAATGTGCCATCTTATTCAAACTGTTTCAAAGGAAGGTTCTACAGAGGCAGCGCAAATGAGCTAATTGACATTTTCAGCTTTTCCACATGTAACCTTCACCCTGTGTATTTCTGCACGTGTGTTATCTGCTTACAACTCAGAACAACGGTTGGCTTCCAACTTACTCATCTTATTCATCAATACAATTGTCAACAATTTGGATATAAAATGTCACCTAAAACTGGATAATCTGCTATTTTGCATGACCAGACGCTAGTCATGCTTGGCACATTTACATGCTGCATTCATGACTCATTAGCTTTATTGAAGGCAGGAGTGCTGAGTGAATGACAAGCAATTCAGTCATCTTGACAGACTGAAGTATCGTGGAAACAACAGCGCTATGCGTTTTTGTTCACCGAGGTGTTCTTTTTATTAGTTTTTCCTCTTCGGCGCTGAGTGATAGAGCACGCGGCAGTGAACATTAGGCCTCAGGCCACAAGGAGGGCGAAAGTGAGTGGGGAACCTATGTTGACACCTCGCTGGCTCCGTTAATCCGACCTGTGAGTGATGGCTGGGAGTTTGAAAGGCACTTTGTCCAATTAGAACCGTGCAGCAAATTTCCACCTGGCCCTGACAGAGATGAAGTGGCTCTTTTGAGAAGACAGTGGCTTCCAGCCAGGTAAGAGAGAAGTCCAAAAGGTTCTAGTCCAGCTAGCAATTAACAAACCTCCACTGGACAACCCCCTAAATGCAAATTGAAATATAATGAGAATTCTCTCTATCAATTAAAACCAAAGAATGTCATTCACCTTGGCACCTTTCAAAAGCAGACAAACTGCCATGTGTGGTGTTAACACCACAGCGAAGGGTCAATCACTGTCACAGGGAAGGAAGTCACAGAGCAGTGCGACTCCCGCTGATACAAATGACAGATGTGTCTAATAAATAGCCTGGCACATAATAATTTCAACTCTACCCATTTTCTTAAAGTGTATCTGCAGAGCAGAGGTGTAATTTCAACCGTACAAATGTGAAAAATCAAACATTCATTCAGCTTATTCCCTCAGTGCCGTAGCAGTGGGCCATTAAACTACTTGAGAGAGGCCAACTTCCCTGTGACTACTTCCTGTCAGCGTTTTCATGCACATAATGTGTGACAATCATTCCCTAAATTAGGTTTATTTTTGAAGCCAGTTTACAAATTAAACCTTAAAAGGAAAAATTCACCCCAAAAAACAAAAACACTGCTACTCTTTCATAATGGTGGGATACTAGACATTCAAGAACCAATTACACTTTATTGCACTGATGTCCAACCAGCACCATTTTTGAAAATGTAAAGATTATTAGTGAATAATGAAATACATTTTTGTCTGTTTAACAAGCAATGACTTCTGAAGACTTGAAAAATAGCATAGTAGTATGACTTACTCTCATAGAGATGTTTTGCTGTTTCTAGAGCTTGACAGGTCGTAGTCATTATGAAATGTCATCGTATGGAGAAGATCTATTTGCAGAAATGATTTAATGTTCCAAAGAACAAAACACTGCCTATGGGTTTAGAGGGTGAATAAATGAA
>SCHK01282705.1:0-10470 GCA_004124795.1 Poropuntius huangchuchieni
CCACAGAGAGTCAGGACCTCAGTTTAACATCTCATCCGAAGCATTTTGACAGTATAATGTCCCCATCACTATACTGGGGCATTAGTACCCACACAGACCACAGGGTGAGCACCCCCTGCTGGTCTCACTAACACTTCTTCCAACAGTAACCTAGTTTTCCCAGGAGGTCTCCCATTCAGGTACTAACCAGGCTCAACCCTGCTTAGCTTCAGTGGGCAACCAGACTTGGGCTGCAGGGTGATATGGCTGAAATGCAACAATTGTACACAAATGTCAAGGATAGCGGAAAGGTGGCTTCCATATACCTGTTTTTATCCTTAGTCTAATCCAACATGACTGAATTACATCATTTCCTGCCACTAGAGGCTCTGAGGATACAGTCTCCTTGCAGGCTTGCTTAAAAACAACCATCTTATTAGCACTGTCCTTAAACACACATACACATACGCACATAGATGCACACATGCACATGTACGCTCCACCCTCGCTCTAATACAACCCATCTCTTGTTTTTAATTGGCTCTCATTATAAGCCAAACTGCTGCTGAAGCTCAGCAAGTCTCCAGAAATGTTAGTTAATTGTGGAATGTGTTGGAAAGCCTGCAATTAGCCGCAGCTGACAGGCGAGAGCAGAGCAGAGCCGTGCCGGCCGCTTTGATGACTCCCCTGTTCGGCCAAGATGACTGTTTGTTTAGGCTGCAGGGATCCAAAGGGATGAGCACTGTTCCGTTTAACATAAAAAAACAACCCAAAACAAAAAACAGGTTCCTTATAAACAGCCTCTGTGTTTTGGCAGACCTGCAGAAACAGGGATGATTAATTCACATGTCTGTCAGTGCCGTAGGGTATTCAAATAAAAGATTTTTCTGTGGTGCAAGGGTTTCAGAGCTGTGGATAGTATCAGACTCTTTGTTTTTCTTTGTCTTTGTTTTTACCTTGCTTTTAATTTAATTTTATTTTTATGTACTTTTTTTTTTTTACTTTTAAAAGTTTACATTTTTGTCAATTTGTGATGTGATCTAGGAAAACCCAACACATTGTGAAATTTGACCTTTTTTAGGTTTTGGTACCATATGAAAGCTGGATATATAGCCATTTTAAACCAATTTTAGCTGGTTTAGTTACATTTCAACCACACACCCTCTCTCCAAAAACTGATTGACGGACACACACACTGTATCTGTGTTCATATTAGTTATATTGTTTTTTATACCATGCATCTTTGTCTGTGCAGGTGAGCCAGCGCTAGCAAAGGAGAACAACTGCCTGAACGCAGCGAAGGCCTGCAACCTAAACGACACCTGTAAGAAATACCGTTCGGCTTACATAAGCCCCTGCACCAGCCGAGTCTCAATGGCTGAAGTCTGCAACAAACGGAAGTGCCACAAGGCCCTGCGCCAGTTCTTCGACAAGGTGCCGCCCAAGCACAGCTACGGTATGCTCTTCTGCTCCTGTCCTCTAGGGGATCAGATGGCCTGTTCTGAGCGCAGACGCCAGACCATCGTTCCAGCCTGTTCATATGAGGACAAGGAGAAGCCCAACTGTCTGGCACTGCAAGCGACCTGCAAGACCAACTACATCTGCAGGTCTGAACCACAAAAAAACACAAAACAACAGGCAACCTAAAATATTATTCTTGTGGGCATGTTCTTAGTATTGTTAAGGTAATTAAATTAAGTGGATAAATCAATAACACTTTAAAATACTTTTCTATGTTAGTTAACTACATTAGTTAGCATGAACTAACAATTAAAAAATACCTCTGAGGCAGTTAGGTTGCATTTTATTTTAAGGTGTCCTTTTTGTTATAGTGTAATTATACATTTAAGTACTTACTACTTAATATTACTACATAATAATATTAGTAATATTACTATAAACTACATGTACTTACTATATGGTTAGTGTTAGGATTAGAGTTTGGCTTAGGGTTAATTACAAGTAATTATATATATTGTTATTTTAATATATTATTAAAATCAAAAGTTGTTTCTATTAACATTACTTAATGGAACTGAGCTAACATGAACTAATAGTAAACATTTATATTTTTATTAACTAATGTTAACAAAGATTAATAAATGCTATAACAAATGTATTGTTCATTGTTAGTTAATGAATTAACTAATGTTAACTATTCAGACCCTATTTTAAAGTAATAATAATAAATTGAAGTGAACTGACCGTAAATATTAACAATTGACCATAATAAATATATTTTATAGATTTTTTTCATATATTTGGATTTAACATTAACTTAAATTGTTATAAGATAATAAACAATAAAACATATGTTATTATTCCATTCTAGCATGATGTAGTAATAATTCTATTAATATATGATTGAAATAATATATTTGACTTAATAAATAAACTAATGTAATTAATAACTGGCATTTAAAAAACGATTTAAAATATTGTTAATAGAATAATTTCCAATGATCTAATATTAAATACATAGTATAATAATATAATATAATGTAATATAATGTAATATAATATAATATAATATAAAAATAACACAACCATTGGCAGTCTCAAACTTTATAGTTGTAAAGCGAGTAAATAAAGTATATACACATAGTTAAGAACAGTTGGTTATCCTTCTCTCTCTCCCTCTTACACACACACTTACATGAAAATGCATCCACACTTCATGGCAACACTTATCTTGTGTGCATTAACACATGGCAGTGCAAAATGAGCTATTTAGAGGTGCTAAGAAATGCCTCACTGAATCTGAGAGGCAAGATCACAACATGCCATCTGTAATAACACACATTCACCAATAGGGACAGACATGGCCATGAGCAGCTAAACTGCATCTATTGGGAAATAAAGCATTTATTAAGGTAAGGCAGGAGAACACATCGCGAGGACGATGGTGGTGATTATTGAAGTCTAGCAATAAAAACTCCAGCCTTAAATCTGGTTTGTGCGGGAAGGAGGCAACCCCAGAGTCCGCTAAGTGGCTTGTTAAGGATTCATTAGCACAACGTGGATGTAGTTTTGCCAAGTAAACGTCTTTAGGCACAGAGAGTGCGACAGCTAATGACCCTGCTCAATCAGAAGAGCCGCCACTCTGCATTCTGGGGGCATGCTCAGACACTCATACAAATAAATGGAATATATTTGCACTGGTGCTGTAGGTCTGTACAGTTCCGGTCGTTTTTTCCTCATTATATGTCTTTCTTGCTGCATCCATCCTGCTCTTGTGCCTATGATTATTTTGAAGCCAGGTGTAGCCCCTAGCTGTAGCGAGGTGTTCGGTGGAGTTGTGCAGAGATCCCACACTAGTTACACACCATGTTGTCTTGGGAGACACGGCACACCACATTCATTTACACATTCCTTCTCCGTCCTTAACACTGCCACAGACTGCTACTGAGAGTCTTCCAACACTTTTAACAGCCAAGAACTGTGTGTGCAGTTTGCTTTTCAAACAGATTTGGCAACATATGTTTTATTTCATTCATAATGAACCGTGTTTAATTATAAAGTGATGTCAGTAGTACTCATTGTATTAGAGATGTCAGGAAGAGGTGAGAATTATGTAATATGAAGTGTGTGTGTGGTGTCTTAGGTCTCGTCTGGCTGATTTCTTCACTAACTGTCAACCTGAGCCCCGCTCTCTCTCTGGCTGTCTCAAGGAAAACTACGCTGACTGCTTGCTGTCGTACTCTGGCCTCATTGGTGAGTTTGCCCTGTAACATATATTTATTTATTTTTATTATTATTAATATGGTCATTTAATATTAGGGTCTTGGGGAATAGTTGCACTGTTAAAAATCAATTTATCACATATAACTATAAACACAAAAATGTATTTTTGAATAAAGCAATAAGCCCCAAGAAGCCGTGGTTTAAGGTTTCACAAAATAAAACAGAGCAAATAAAGTGTAATGATATTAATAAAAACAGTATTCTTCCACCAAACTATAGCCCCTTTCACACAGTAATACCAGTAAATTGCCATGAAATTACAGCATTCCATCTTTTTTCCAGTAAAGCAGCATTCACAAATTGGTTTTAAATGACTGGTAAATTCTGTGACATCATAAAACGGAAATGACCTCTAAACAGCTGCGCCTCCTGGTGTTGTGTTTGCAATCATGGAGGGGTAAACGCGATCAGTGTTTTTGTTGATGTTTTCCTTTTTGTGCCAAACGTTCACATTCATGCTGCTTCTTTTGGACCAGAGACATCGCATTACATGACTTCAAACACAGCGCGGAGTAAATGCGTCATCTGCTTCAGAATGTTATGATTGGCCCAGAGCTGTTGAATTTTGAATTTCAATGGCTCTGGATTGGGCCGGAGTAGACGTCTTATGTCACGCGTTCTGAAGTCGTACATGCTCATACCGGTAATTTTCCTTTTGCATTCACACACAGCAGAATTTCGGCAATTTACTGGTAATGTTACAGCTTCTCATACCGGTAAATTGCCAGAATGAATTTACTAGTATTTTTGAAAAGGTCCTATTCACACATGATCTCTTTACGGCAATTTACCGGTAATTTTCCGGAAAAGTCTGCATGTGTGAAAGGGCTATATGTAGTTCCTCAGAAACAGTTGTGGTTGGAATCTATGGTTGGAACAAAGTGGTTTCCGAGGTAAACAAAGGTGTATGTTTGTAGAGTAATTTACAACGGCTTCAAACGCAGCTCAACCAATCAGAATCAAGGACCGGAACTATCCGTTTTATAATTATTAATATAGTACATTTTATATTAATTCAGAATACACACACACATCAGCCTTTGATTCTGATTGGTTGAGCCTTGTTCGAAGGTGTTGTAAAATACTCTACAAAAGTTTGTACTCTACAAACATACATCTTTGTTTATGTCTGTGTGTTGCTTGGCAACCACTGTGTTCCAACCACAACCGTTTCTGAGGGACTACATTGTTTGGCGGAACAATAATGTTTTTATTAATATCATTAGACTTCATGTGCTCTGTTTTATTTTCTGAAACCTTACTACATATACAGAATAACCGTTTTATAAAAGCTAAAGGGTTAGCTTCACGTCGTGCCTAACAACGCCCCTTAGCTGTTATAAATTCACTGTAAACCATGGTTTCTTGGGGCTTATTGCTTTATTCAGTGATACAATTTAGTGTCTCATTAACTAGCACTGGATGACTTCTACTAGTCTCCAAACAATCCACTGAGATATATATATAGAGAAAGCCTTTGTGAACACGTGTTTGTTCTCTTGTTCTTTCTTTGCATTTTGCTTGTGCTGGATGTCTTCCCAAAGTGGTGTGTGCAGCACACAGAAACAGCAGCTGGACACACGGGAATACAGCAGTGCAGCTATTAATCTGTGATTAGCTCCTGTTGTTGTTCTACCAGTGGGAGACTGTTTCTCTGTGGGCTAACATTGTCACATCCCCACAGTACAGCTTTTATGAGGCATACTGCACCAAAATTATTAGTTTTAAGAAAGCTCCGTGAGAACAAGATAACGGCTAATCTGAATGACAAGGGTTTAGGGTTTGAGGGTTTTAATGTGTACACAATTAGGCTTTTAAAAACACATATATTAAATATGAAATTGATACTTTAATTTTTAAAATGCAACATGTCCTTTTGTTTTTCAGGCACAGTGATGACCCCAAATTATCTGCGCTCACCCAAGATCAGCGTGTCTCCATTCTGTGACTGCAGCAGCAGCGGCAACAGCAAAGAGGAATGCGACAGACTCTCAGAGTTCTTCACTGACAACGCCTGCCTGCGTGAGTTACTGCTCTGGCCCGACTTGTACTGTCTCTGTGCAAAGAAAATCTGAAACAGACCCACTGTATATATTATAAGAGATATGAAACCGATATGAACCGATATTAAATTTGTCAGCCGATACGATACCGAAAGTTTGGAGGAAAAAGGACCAAAAGAAATCTCTCTAAACTGATGCTGTCAACTATACAGGAAACCCTCTCATTTGGTACATTAGAGGTTACAATGAACAACAACACTATTATATTCAAAGCCGTTTATTTTCAGATATAATAATAATCGCACTAAAAATTGTTTTTATACTACTCAACTGCACATAAGGTAGTTTTCATTAAAAACATAAAAACTGATATCCTTGTGGGTACCGCGCCAACATATAGCGCCGTTGCGCTATGGCCATGGACCTTTTCCTGATATTTTTTACTAAAACTGTTTTCAAAGCATGTAAAATGACACAAAGTGAGAACTTTGAAGTGATTATAAATTCAACTTATCAACTCCAATGCCCATTTCCCAACTGAAGTTTAAATGAGACAGTATTTAAACTTTGCTGACTTAATGGTTTCATACTTGAGTTGTGTTAGTGCTGTAGTCTAATGATAGACTCTTTGGGAAACTTATGGTTTTATAAAAAAGAGTCAGTTTCATTTTATCCTCCTCTAGTAAATGACATAAAAATAGACGTAAAGATGTGAGCAATCTGCCAATCGCTCCTCATATCTTCTGTTAGCTTTTTTCTCTCTTGTTTTCTCTTCCTTTAAACTTTGTGCTTCCATCCGTTCCATTTCCTTCCTAACTGTCCATTTGTCTCATTCTCCCTCTGATCTGGTTTGTTCTGTCCATCTCGTTCATACTCCAGCAAGTTGTTTTCTGAGGCTTTTAGCTGTCCGCCTGTCAGCCCGTTTTTACCTCTGCCTCTAAAAAGCCTCTTCCATCTTCCTATTATGTACACTTCTTTCTCTTACACTTTCCCCCGTATATCTTCTTCTCGCTACACTTCCTTGACTGCAAGTGTTTTGTTCCCGTGTACTCATATAATGGCGTGAAAACAGACTAAGTGGTAATAGCTAAAAGCGAGCTTTCAGGGAGGGCTTGTGAAAGTCCTGGGAGTGCTACGGAAAATGTATAGTACTGAGAGAGATCCATGCAGGAGTCAGTTTAGAAAGCAGGGTCAGGTGAATGCCAGTACTCAAATCTCAATACACAGCACTTGAACTAAGTTTCTTGTGGTGAAATAGTTCACAGAAAAAGAAGGTCATGTCAATCATCATGCCCCTTTTGTAACAGCCTCAGTCCTCAGTTCACTGCTAAAAGTCAATAGGAATGCGCAATTTGGAGGAAAAAAAATTTGATTATCATTCTTCTACCAGAAATTGCATTTTGTAATGCAAAAACAAAAAAAGGTTTGCTGTGCTTGTTTGTAAGGGATGCATAATTTTGCCAACATTTTGTAATTAAATATTAATACAGATATAATGAAGAATAAGAAAAAAATAAAAACAATTGCAATTAAAAATAATAAAAAGAAAATTATTATAATTAATTAAATCACAGCTTTTGTGATTTGATAATCACACTAAGCCATAACAAAAAGAAAAATCCAAATATTATCTAAAACTATATAGTATTTTCCTATTTCTGTTACTACTGTAGTTATATGCAGCTTTTATGACAATGTTTTTTGCTATTGTAGTTGTGCAGCAGTTGTTACTTAAAAAAGACTGCTTAAAAAATTGTGGGTGGCTAGTAATACTGTGCATTCAGACATTGTGGCAGTTAATTTTCCACCTTGACTGAGAGTCTACATGGAATATTTGGATTTTTATGCAGAACACAAACTGTTTAATGTCAAGACCATTTACAGTTAAATAGTGATGGAAAAAAGGTGATGATAAATTATGATAAACGTATGAGTATAGTGACCTGTCAAAATCTTTCTCTAAACCACTGCAGGAAAACCAGAAATAGTTGTCAATGTTAAGAAAAGGGCAGGGTGGATTCACTGAAGGAAGAGTATATCTGTGAACAGTCTGAGTTTAATTTGATTTGTTTCCTTTAGTGCTGAGGGCTTTGAGGGGATGTTGAAGGAGACTCTTCAGGAGGTTAAACTGGGTTAAACTGCTTCTTTATTGTTCTATCTTTCTTTCTCGTTCTCTCTCACTTTCTCTCTTTCCTTCTCATTACCTCATTCTCTCGTGTCTCATTACGGGATTTCAGTGTTAAGGCATCCTGACAGTTCTGGGGGTTCGTTCCCAGCGCCGTCAGTATCTGGGTGTTTAGGAGGCTATGACGAAGCGCTTTGGCCTCACACCCTACACTAGCCCCTGAGCGTTATGCGTCTGTCTGCCCTTGGAACACGCCGTCCTCAACACAGGCTAGTGTTTCAGATAGCATTGAGTGAAACAGTGAGATTGTTCAAACGGTATTAAAAATCTTTTCTTTTCTTTTTTTCTTTTTAAATACTCACCTTCACATGTATACCCTTACTTCCAGAATATGGTGGCATTACTCAAACTTCCAACTTAAAAAACAAAAAAAAACAAAAAAAATGCATTCAGTTAGAAAAATGTCAAATAAAAGGGTGCTGCTAAATGTACACTGCTGAAAAACGTCTAAATGCAAATGTTATTTACATCAGAAAAGCAAGCTTATTTTAAGCTGGTCTGCATTTCATCAGAAAAAAAAAAAAAATCACAAAAACAGCAAACAGTAGCCTGATATTGTAGTGCATTTTCTTTTCTTTGAAACCTAAAACCTTGTGGATATGAAGGTCTCCAGACATCAGCTGGTGGATTGTAGAGTGGATTCAGAGAACATGACTCATTGAGAGACATGCACATGAGAGGAAACTACACGATTCATCTGCTAAAGAAAATGTGTCAGGGCTCATAGACTCAAAACAACGATCAAAGCGCTCGGAGCCTGCGGGACTTTTCCAGTATTTCCTAGAGAGATGGAGAGAAAGCTTCTAAAAATAGCAAACAACACATTCATCATGTGTTTGTTCAAATGATTTACATGTGAATATGATAAAATTAGAGAAGCAGATTTAAGATGTAGCGCTGCGACAGACAGAACTAAGCACTATGAGAGAGGGCGGACGTTTCTGATATAACAGAACAACTTCACAAAGTCAAACAACCACACATTGTACTGTAGCACACTTTCTTGAATTTTGTGTCTTCACAGAGACAGACTGCAGTATTTGTGCTAAACAGTGTGCTGTCTGTATTGTTTCAGTGGAGATGGCAGAGAGTAAGCAAGAGCCTGTCAGAGGTCCATATAATGAGGCAGTAGATCCTACTTCTAAGAAAAACTGGGGAGGGCCTTACTGAGAGTTTGGGCAAATACTAGTCATTTCCAATCTTTCATATGTGGAGAAGCAAATACGCATCATTTCCAGTCTATCACACAGGCAGTCAAAGTAAAAAGCACATTATCTATTGACTATGTTGATAGGTCAGGTTGAATAAAATAGTGATAACTGCACTTGCAATCACTCGGTAATATACAGTACGGTACACACTGGTCCAGGCTATTCAGAAAAACAGAAACCACCTGTAATTTACAGTGTATGAGGCAAGTTTTGCATGCCTTCAATTTGATATATTTAGGGAATTCTGAGACGCAATGCACATCCATATGGACATAAAATCCAGGAGTAGGTCTTGATTTACAGTCAAAGACATATCTGAAACACTAATAAACAGTCATACATTTCTGGGTACTGTTATGTTATGGTAAACATCTCTCAGACTATCAACTTAAGACTTTGACAGCAGACAGGAGGCAAAAGTAGTGTTTAACTGTGCTGTATTGGCCCTCCAATTAACACCTAAATATTTCATTGTATCTCTTCTAATATGGTATAGAAACCATCTTTGTTCTTTGTATGTAGGTAATGCAATCCAGGCATTTGGAAATGGGACGGATGTGAGCGTTTGGCAACCAATGCCCCCAGTGCAAACAACCACCACTATGACGACACCATCCCAGAGGAACAGAGATCAAGACAGATCACCCAATGCCATAGAGCCAGGGACACACATCAACCATCTCAACCCGGCTGATAACTCCCTCTACCAGTTCTGCGGAAGCCTCCAGGTCAGTAAAGCTATTGCAGACATAGATCTTCAAGTTTCATTTATGCATTGTGGGTTTGGTGTATATGTATGTGCCTCAGGGAATGCAGGGTTTTAAAACAAACGATATGTTTGCGGTCCTCATATGTTAGTAGTTAATAAATACCTCTGTTGATTTTGAAAACTATGTTTTAGGAAGGGAATGGTTCAGTCGCATATGTCTAATTTACATAAGAGAGCTATACTACATTATAGGGGAGACCAAGGTGAGTTGTCACGCTTTTTACTCCGCAAAATATTTCTCATGGGTAGGTAAATTTGATTTAAAATTTAAAGAGTAAAACTGCTATAAAAATGTAAGGAAACACTACAGAAAATGGGAGACTATTTAGGCTAAATTAATAACAAAATTAATATAAAAAAAATAAAAAAAAGAGTTAATAAATAAAATAATTAATACTATTAATAGTTATATTTTATCTGTAACAACTATAATAGAAATATATTTACAATCCACATAATAATCACAAAAAATGTCCTTATTTATTTTGAACATCATCTTCCAAGTCACCTTTATATCTATAGCGCGTTATACGATATAGTAGGGCTGGACAAAATATCACACGATAAGATCATGCGCAT
>SCHK01282876.1:668-12681 GCA_004124795.1 Poropuntius huangchuchieni
CGTATTGTATGAGTGTGTATTCATAATTACATAATAAAACACAGTACACACACACACATATATTATGGAAACATTTTTTTATTTTCGATGCGATTAATCACGATTAGTGGATTGACAGCACTAGTTAATACATTAACCAACATTAACTAATGGAACCTTTTGGTAAAGTATTACCCCAAAAAAGGATACTTTTACACGCACCCATTCATTTTGGCGCTTGATGATTAACACAACAAAGTCACTAACATAAAAATAAACACTTAAAATGGGATTTATGTGAATTATGTTGCTAATTATGTTGCATCATAAATAATGCACCAGTGGAATTTAAACCTGGCTAGTCTCTTCTGATAGCCACTACAGTTCAATTTAACTTTTGGCAAAAAAAATTACAAACAAACAAATAAAGTTTTGTCATACCTATTGAAAAAAAAAAAAAACTGGCAGAGAAATCCCATAGACTTACATTGAAACAGTGACCCAAACAATATCTTTGACTTTGTCAGTTTTTTTTATTGAAGTGCAAAAACATAACCACCCAGAAAACCATAGAGATGCCTTTGCAACCAACAACACTCTAGAACTGTGTCAGTGATATTATGCTTTTGCAAGCATCACTCACGTTTTCTTCATGAATATCTAGTTAATCAGAATGAAATCCTTCATGAAGACGGAAACACTACCCTGTGACACTTGACCCATTCACCTCACCCACATTTTCAGTTAAGTTAAATACAAAATGTAAATGGTTAACCAGCTCACAAGTTAAGATTAGTCAACATCTGTAAAACGAAATAAATTGAGTTATAAAAACTATAAAACTATAAGAGCAATTTGTTTTTACAGCCCTGTTTCACACGAGGAACAGAAATCGCATGCAGCCAAAAAACAACAACACATACTGTAAACATAATCATACAGACAGTAGAAAGATGAATCCCTTTACATTATCATAAACAGAATACAACTAGTTTCAAATTAGGTAATGCTAATTACCAGATTCCTCCAACCTTCTTATTTGCACTATTCACTGCTTCTGTTTGTACATGTTTGATGCTCTACTGTTTAAACTAGTAACATGTGGTTTCATGACTCCTCTGACATTTCTCAAATCCCAAAAACAGGCTCTTGATTGTGAACAAGAGGGCTTGAGATGAGTTCTCATCATTGACATTGTAAAGATGATCTTCCATGTCAGTGTGGAGGTACAGTAAATCTCCAAGGAAATGTAAGCTAAAAAAAGCATCATCTCCCACAAGAGCTGTCTACCTGCCAGCGCACACCAGTTAAAGGTAAAGAATGCTTACACTCTGTTAACGCTGTTAATGCTTACATTCTGTTAACAGTTAATGGTGAAGTTCTTGACTTTCGCAATCATGTTCGTGAAGCTACACACAAAGTGTTTTATGTAGGCTAACAGTCAGCTGTCTGTGAGCATGGATGACATTGTATTATCAATAACTGTTAGTCTGAGAGCATGTAAGGACACCGAGCTGTGTGCAAAAGGGCCAATCATACGCAATTTCGCAATAATGCAAGATAAACTTTTAACAGATAATGCTGACATACTATGCAAGATTCTCAGTGATTCTAATATATAAATCAGAATATGAATTTAGACAAATATCACATGCTTATTTGATCATACAATAAAGATTAGAACTATATATATATATATATATAAAAAAAAAAAAAATCACCTCAAAGAATATATTAATAACATTATTTGAGTGAAAAGTTTGTCACATAATCAGCCAAACAAATCAGTCAATAAAAATGTAAACAAATGAACAGATACACTCATTTTTGCAAAGATGACTTTTTACAAGTCATTCTACAAAAATTCGATTTGGCAGTGCTTTAATCTCTGTTATATCTGTGCATACGACTGTATGTGATTGTGAAACTTCCCCAAAATTCAAGTTAAGACTGTTTATAATTTAGGCTACTGTCAACATTGTGTTACTGTTTTACCAATACACATATGAACGAAGAATAAGTTCAATACTTTCGATGCTCTCTGTGTCATGTCACCTTTCCCCTAATGTTTTGTAATAGAATCCGTGCAACGGTTTACGTAATAAAAAAAGAGCGAGCAGCGATCATCATGCATTCTGCTAATAATGTTTGCTGTTGCTTGAGTAAATCTGGGATATTACAATGTTATGAAAGGCTTAGATTATACCAATAGTAAATGATATAAACAACGCGCTTACCCCGTGTTTGACAACAACCGCTTGCGATGACACAGAGGCGTTCTGGAAAATGTAGTTTTTATGCGGCTGGGAAAAAATTCCCACGCAATGGCTTGTGGTACTTGTAGTTTGCACTGATAGCTAGCTAGGGACCACACACAAGAATTGTACAGTTCTTTATTTGAATATGGTGGTAATAATAATAATATATAGAATAAAAATATAATTAAAATATATAAAAATATGTTTGCTATAGATAGCTATATTGTTTTTGTTATTATAAAACAAATTTTCTGGGAAACAAAGTGCATGACCTCTTGAAAATTACTGTTTTAATATGTTTGGTACTGGATAACAGACAGTTGTATCTCTACAATCCCCTTTTATTTATACTTTTTATTTATATATTTATTTTTTTATTGTGTTTCAATAAGAAAACATTCTATGATATGCTACAGTATATGCTATAATAGTATGCTATGATACATACACAACTTCATCTAATGCTATTTTAAGAGCATTCTTTTCAATATAAGTTACTACACTTTGTGTTATGTCAGTCATATTTTTTTAAATGAAAAAAAAAAAAAACATAAACATGGTTTGTTAAATGTTACTTTATGCAGATTAAATTTCCCGAGCAAAATTAACAATTTTATAGTCTCATAAAAATATGGAAAGAACAGTTATTGTTTTCTGATGAATCTATCACTCATCTATTGTTATTATTTTATTAAATGCCCAATATATTCAAATGGATATCTAGCTCCAGAAACACAGAGAGTAGTTGCAAGCAGGTGCAAATAAATGTATAAGAGATTCTGGCTCAATAATCTCTGTAATCCCGTTCTGATGGACTTCATTCTGTGCTGAGCAGCCACACAATTTAAAGCAGACATAATCATCTAACCTGTGACAGATAAATAAATAAATAAAATTTCATTTTTAATGCAATACTCAAATCCCACCTTTTAAAACAAGTATAATAAAAATAAATTAAAACGTTATTGTTAATATAATCAAACTTTTAAAAGAGAAATATTATTTAATTAAAAAAATCTTTATAATTAATTTGTTATTGTTTACAGTGGAAACACTGAAATGATGTGGCTATGGTATCACGGCAATACTAAGTCTTTTTAAAATGTACTATAATGTAATCTTTAAAATTCCTTGGATGCACATGCCATGGTAATATTTCATTAACATATAACACCCTCACTAGACCATGGTAACATCGCAGTAAGGAAGTGATAAATGTAATATCAACAGTATTTTGACAGAACTAGCTGTTTTCAGAACGGCAGTGAGCCGGATCGAGTAGATTGTCGTTTGATTTAGAGGGCCTGTTCAAACGTGATCGGTTAACTCGATGTTCGATTACAACGCAAAGTCGCTCCGTTCGCTCGCTCGTTTCTCTCATTGCAACTTTTGCAGGCACTCACTCCACAGACATGATCACCAGCTGAAGCCAAGACCTGCAATTTGGCTCTTTTTTTAGAGCCAAAGCACCATCGATACCCGTGGAGTTAAGTTGCAGACATCCTTTTTTCATCACGCACCCCGGGCCGATTATTAAATTGAAATTCTGGATGTGATTTTTCATTCTTTTATCCCTTTTCTCTCCCTGATGAACTGGGTTAGTAATGCAGGAGACAGCAGCGATTCTGTCCGCGGCTCAAGATGGCAGATTTTTATTGAGTTGTGAACAGTGCTGTCGCTTCATTTTTTGCCATGAATAACAGAAATCCTTGCACCGATGGCCCCTGTATACGAAGGTAAGATCTACAGCCCTTACGAGGGTGAAATTAATGTCAGACCTGCACATAATTGACTAACATTATTCACTCTCTCCGCAGAGAGACCGTCGGGTCCTGAGGTTCATTACCAATCTGTTACTTGTGTCAGAAAGGATGCATTTGTTAAATGATTATTATTTATGAAATCTTAGCTTGATGTGCTATCAGTTAGTTGTTGAATTCGTCCAGGTTTATTGTGGATATTGACTAAAATGTATTTGAAACCGCAAACCTCCCTCTGTTTCATTGTGTAACGCTGTCTATTCACTTATGTTTATTCTTATTGGCTATTATTAGAAAAATACCACCGTTTTATAATAGATTGCTGTGTGTTCTGCATGCTCATATATCATATATAGTAGATTATGGATTTATTTAGGAAGGTAATATGCGAAACAGAAAGTGGATGTGAAGCAAACAGGCAGTATACAGATATGGCATGATTGTTATTAATACTTCTTGGAATTGCGCTTTCAAATTTTTCGTTTCACTATTATGTGACTTGTTATTTTATTGATGCTGCACAATATATGTTGTAATGGTTTGGTGTGATTTAGACTAACTAATACACTGCAGTGTTAAGGTGACTAATCTTTGTGAAGGAATGCTTTATGGAGAATGTAGTGAATCCATAGCAGAGTTTTTTCTGTCTTAGCATTTTTTGTTCACCGTGAGAGGTAAAATAGATTCATCAACTGCCTAAAAATCTGGTTTTGTTCTCCAGAGAGTATGTCGAGGTCACTTACAGGGTTAGTTCACCCCAAAATGAATTCTGTCAGCATTTACTCACCTAAACCTCTTTGACTTTCTTTTTTTTCCTGTGGAAATTTTGAAAGGAATGTTATGGACTGACAGCCTTGGTCACTTTCATTGTATGCAAAATGAAAGTGAACGGTGATTGAGATTGACATCTTTCTAGTCGCACAGGTTAGGAATGACGTGAGGGTGTGTAAATGATGACAGATTTTACATTTTTGGATGAGCTATCTCTTCATGGCTGTGCCTCACAACCATATGCTGCCAATTTGTGGGCATCATAGGTGCATATGCAGCTTTTAGGGGCACTGTATATGTCTTCGCTGCTTTAAAATTTAAGTAACTCACTTGGTTTTCAGACGCAGCCTTAGTTGTGGTTGAGTTTGATTTCAGATTGAGATTGAATCAAATTCCAGTTGGTTTTAGTTCATAATCTGGACAAAGAAGAAGCAATGCATGTGTACGATAGTGCCTTGAAAATATCAGAGGGGCCAGCCTCAGACAGCTGAAGGACTGCATTTGTCATTTTTTCAGTATTTCCGATTGATTATCCATGCTCCCTCTGCTGGTGATAGCAACCCCCCACCCTTTTTCGTCTTTAAGATTATTTGCAGAACATGAATAAGCATTACTTTTTAACATTTGCCAAGTGGGAAATATTCAAACCTTTACTCACAGTTCTACAACTTTCTTAGTTGATTAGATGATCTTATATGGTAGATGGATGCTAGATAGATTCACCTTGTGAAACTGTAACATTTGAAGACCCTTAAGGTAACCTCATGGGACATCTGAAGATCCTTGAGACTTGGTTTAGCCTTCGTGTGACTTTCGAGCTTTGCTCTGGCTGTTGTATAAACAGCATCTCCTATGGGGATGTTCGTCATGAACCCAAACAAAACCAAGTGAGCTTATTTAAGAAACATCTGTGGGACTTCAGCCTAATTGTTTAGTCGAACAGTGATGCTCATAAGGTGTAAAGAGAGATTTGTCTTTTGGAAGTAGTTAATGAAGTAGAAATGACATTGTTCTGGTTTCTGGTTTCTCTTTCTCTGCTCTTGCTTATTATAGATTTGTGCGCTCAGAATGGAAATGTGGGGCAGCATCACACATTTCCTTTACTGTCCATATGTCTTATGTGATATTTATGACTGCAATTATGTAGTTTTTACACTTCAGATGGCTGGTTTATGCAGAAATGTGTTTCTTTTGCTCTTTATCAACTTGTAGAGTTGTTTCATTGCGTTACAAAAGCTGGGACTTTTATTAATATGGTGCTGTTGTGTCATTATCTTACGAATGCCTTATAATTGGTTCATTTATTGCTTTTTGTGGTTTGAGCAGCCTGTCCAATGTAACGCCAATCTGTGAGTGTATGTGAACACACATTAAATGTCTGGTCATGCTTGTTTAGTATTTATTTACGGACTCCTCTGCTCATCTCATGGCTGTCAGATGCGTGTATTGTGTCGCTATGGCACATGCGCGCTGTGTTGAGCTCTTTTCAAAAGCAGGAGTAAAAGACCTTTCAGTTTGTGAATAAATATCTGTTACTGCTCCAGTTTAGGGTACAGACTGTCCGTGGAGACGTTTGTAATGCCAGTCCATAGTGAGAGCTCTTTGTTGTTGCCTTTTCCCCTGCACTGATGTGTCTTTGTGGAGCGCTGTGGTGCAGGCCCAACGCTCTGGCTCAATCCCATACGGAAGAGTAATCTGGGGCCAGAGGAGTCTTGGCTCCTGGCCTCGTAACCCACACTGACATGTTGATAAATGCCTGATGTGAGGACCAGGACAACCTGTCTCTACAGCAGAAGGAAGCAAATGTTTAGCTTTGGAATTCTGGAGATGGAAAGACACCTTGAGTCAGGCCTGGGTCTTTCCGATTATTATTTTTCTCTTTATAGGGGTCATGTGTGGTGATTGTTAAAATCATTTGCAAGTATGCTTAAAGGAATAGTTATTAAAAATGAAAATTGCGTTATTATTTATTCACACTTATGCTGTTGCAAGTCTGTATGACTTTCTTTCTTTCTTCCCTTGAACATTGAAGGTTGAGTGTTTCACAAAATTTCCAAGTTGTTGTTTTTTCCATAAAACATAAATATACAGTACTGTTCAAAAGTTTTATTTAGCAAGATAAAGAAAACAGCAAAAACAGCGTTTCAAATAAAGTTTATTTTAACTTTCTGTTCATGAGAGAATCCTGAAAAACAAAAATTATGCTTTCCATAAAAACATTAAGAAGCACAACTCTTTTTAACATTTTTATTAATAATAAGAAATGCTTCTTGATCAGTGGATTAGCATATTAGTATGATTTCTAAAGGATCATATGACGATGAATACTGGAGTCATGGTGCTGAAAATTCAGCTTTGCCATCACAGAAATAAATGACATTTTAAAATCTATTAAAATGGAAAATTGTTATTTTAAAGTGTAATATTTTACTCTATTTTTTTAAATGCGTTTTTGATCAAATAAATGCAGCCTTGGTGAGCAAGAGGCCTCTTTCAGAAACATCTAAAAAAAATCTTATCTTCAAGTTTTGAGTGTTCGAGTAACCAAAGAAACCAAAAAAAAAAAAAAAGCATTCTCAAATTGGTCCATATGACTTCTCCATTATATTCCAAGACTTCTGAATCTTTTAAGAACCATGATGATAAGTTGTTCTCTGACCTGTAGATGATCTCTGCCAACTGTTTTACAGACATTTGGAGACCTTCTTGGTTTCCCTGAGTTTGAGTTCACGCCACCATCTCCACTTGACGAACATCTGCGTCATAAATTTCATAAAGAGACTGTTCCAACATGTCCTTCTGTTTTGGTGTTGGAGTTGATTGATTGTCCCTAACTGATCTTAACCCATGCCTGAGGTCCAGGGTCATTGCCAGTTGAGAATTGCAGGAAAATCTATAAGTTTGGAGGTCATTGCCCCCGAGTGAGTTTACATTGTTGCCCCCCTCAATCAAGAGGAAATGCTTCCTTGCGAGGACACTAAAGCATTGTGACACCGGTGTCCGTTTGGCAGACGGACAAATGCCTGGTTCTCATAGCCATCCACGTCTGAAAACCACAATGGCTGTCCAGGTCATCGGTCACTCTGGAAATAGTCTTTTCCAGCGCATTATCCTCACAGAAGTCCTTACAGGACTTTTCTCCTCACCGTGGGTCAATGAATGAACCGCAGGCTTACTGAATGTGATTATGCTGTCCACATCTTGTGCTCCTTTGAAGCCTGAGGGACATTTGAGCTCTCAGAACCTCAGTGGGGAAATGGCTCACAGGTGTGCTCTGGTGCCCAAGGGAATAGAATTGTGGGATATGGGGGTTGGTTAGTTAATGGGGTCTGTCCTACTGACAGAAACCAAAAGTGCAGGGGAAAACGGGGCTTTGTTACTGACCACGGTGAGCTCATTCATTTTGTAGGTGTTTATTTTGCGTGTGAAATGCGCCAATTTTTGCATGTTTGGATTGAAGCTGAAATGTGCAATATCAGTGCATCAACTGCATATATCCTTATAAACTCTCTGGTGTTTGTTGGATNAATAAGGTGTAGGTGCCAATTTTTGCATGTTTGGATTGAAGCTGAAATGTGCAATGTCAGTGCATTAACTGCATATATCCTTATAAACTCTCTGGTGTTTGTTGGATGATACAACTGCTAGTGAACAAATTCAATATCCCCCCACAATCTCATAATGTGTCTCTCATTATCAATAAATGACTGTCTGAGAAAGACGTTGTTAATGGCAAACGCATTTATAAATGAAATCCAGATAGGAGTTATAAAAGTAAAGTCATTTGCACTCTGTGTATGGCTGCAATTATCTTCAAAGCTCAACAAGTATGAAATATAAACACAGTGGATGTTTTGGTATACCATGTTTTTCTCATTAACTGATTTATGTGGGTGCTTGTCACAGTGACGCTGACCTCTAGAAGTCTCACAGAATGAAACTGTCAAATTAAGTAAACAGTGTTAAATGTGATGGCTTTAAATATTTCATTCATCTCTTTTATTATAAATACAATAAAAACAAACTTTGAATGCTTATTAATTCAATATTGTAAACCTCAGAGGAGTCGTAAACCTCTGTAGGTCTCTGAAGTCGTTCGTTTGTAAAAGCGTTTGCATTTCAGATGCTATCAGTAGGCTATGTTGGTATTGTGTTTTTTGTTGTCTGTGCAAACATATAAAAATGCATGTTTGCTAGAGTCAGATATTGGGGGCTGTAAAAGTGTTAATATTTAATATTGTAAATTTTAATATGAATTACTGAATATTAAACCATAATACTAATATCATAAGCATTCTTCATTATAACAGTGTTGCCTTAGTATTATTTACATACTATTAATATTTTAATTAGTAGTAGTATTTATTAATATTTTGAGTAATATTTGGACTATTTTACTTTTAGTTTGTTCAAGTAATTTTAAAGGCGTTTTGTAATTTCTATCAGTTTTAGTTTCAGTAATTTAGTAATAGTAATTTAGTACTTTCAACATTATTCCAGTTACTTGTCAAAGCCTTGTTTTGTGTTTTGTTTTTTCAATTATTTTCCAATTATTCCAAAGTGTTTTGAAGGAGTTTTTTTCTCACCAATGTAACTATTATGATCCCGAGGGCTTTATGACACTGGTCTGGAACATATTTTATACATATTTTATATAATTTTATAAGTTTAAAGTATAAGTACAAAAACAAAAAAATAAATTAAAAGTTAATGTTTTTCTTCCTGTTTATAAATCCACCTGTACTAATAATGCTAGAAAAAAAGATACACAACATTACATTTAATTACTTAGTATGACTTATTTTTGTTTTAATAATTACTGTGGTTTTAGAGTAATGCCTATAGAAGTATATTTAGTTCGAAACAACTTTAGAAAATGCTTAATATTTTTCTCACATAGTCCAAATGGGTTTTTATACATTATATATAGCTATCTTTATTTTTATTTTAATCTTTATTATTTTTAGGAAGAGTGTCCCTCGTGTCTTTCTCTTCAAGTTCTGCTCTGTACATCCCTTTTCGGACATCACAGCACATGACCTGCAGGCTGCATAATGGGATTTTATAATTTCATAATTACCCTGTTTGCTGTGCTCATGTTGACTTACATAATAATTTGTTATGTAACTCCCAGTTTAAATGACTAATTTGTGAAAGTTTTGGCATGACTAGCAACAAATTGTCCGCTATAAGGTTTCATGGAGAGCCATGCCAGCGACGTTAGTCCCAGAGCTCTCGCCACATGTGTTATACGCCGGGGTAGGTGAGTTCAGCATTGATTCGCAGTCATGCGGAAACACAGAAGGATCCAGCTGCAAGCCTCTCTGTTTGTTTCATGGTGCAGGCGTCAGATATGATGCAGCACCAAGGGCATTTTCAGACAATGCTGAGTGTCATACCTTTCTACACCCACACTTATCCCACAGCACTAATGCATTCTGGGATACATTGCGTGTTTACACGGTAAACAAAAGGTTTGCATTTAGTTGCCAGGCTGTGTCAACATACGGTCACTTGGTGAGGTAAATAAGCAGCAATGAAAATGCAAAGGGTAACCCGATGGGAATGACAAGGAAATCAAGTCAGTTTTGTTTCAAAACATCACAAATGGGCCTGTTTTGACTCATTCTGCCAGGTCTGGTGGATGTGCTTTTTTTTTTTTTTCTTAAAGGGTGGGGGTCCAACTGGCATGTTTCCTTTGATCAGATATGAGAGGATCAGTTCACGCTGGGGTCTCTCCCTGCTGCATTCTTCCACCAACAAAGGGAAATGAAAAGGGGGCTTTTTTCACAGCCGCTGGATTTGCGGGGCTGTAATCACATGGCAATTACTCCTTCATGAAGGGCACCATTCATTTCGCCTTCACACCTATGGTTACCGGCACCAGGGTCGTATCACCAGCCACTGACTGATGGAATTCAGCTGCTTTTGTGCAGTGCAATCCTGCTTAGGCGTATATCTTAGGGAATCGGTTATGAATTTTAGTAAAATGCACAAGTGGTTGATGACATGGATAGCTGTGGTTTAACTTGAGCTGAAACATTTGGAGTAGAAAATATTTTCTCTCAGGAACTGCTAGTAAATTTCATAAACAATTGGCAAATGGCAAGGAGCACAATGAATTAGCCATTGTGCGATGCTAAAAAAAACAATTTAACCTAATTTGGTGTTCCCAGTCAAATATGAGCTTGTAAGTCTCTAAAAATGCTATATTATCACCAAATCTCAGATTCAATCTTTTTGTCAACTTGTTTTCTTTCAACTAGCATAGATTTTTTATTTCTTTTGGAACTGATTGATCATAGGCCTCATTGCTCTGAGCTTATGCATCTCAGTTTTTGAGTGAAAAACAATATTATTTGTGGATAATTTCACTCAGAAGCTGAGGTGTGCAAATACAAATCCTGTGCTAATTGTAAGAAAACACCGGGAGCAGCACAATTATCCATTTTGGGGGGAATTTGTTGTACTGTATCCTGTGTGAGCTAGCTTCAGTTGGTTTTAATCCAATGTGATAATGTTTACTTGCATTTTTTGGAAAGAGAAAATCTTCTCTGAGACTAAATGATCAGAAAAACAGAAATGGTATTTTCTTGTAAAATTCTTTTGTACTCCAATAATCTTTGTTTTATTTACATCTTTGGAGAAGTCATTTTTTCTAGTGTACTTGGAGATAAAACGTGAACTCGTGTGCTGTAATGTGGGTTACTGTGCATGTGCATACATGGATAAAACCGGGGGTTAAATTGGCATACAATGCATTCATTGGTCTTTCAGCATGCTCTCCCCCTCCCTGTTCTGCCCATGCTATGCCAGCCTGCTGAAAGCACATTGTCTATGCCCTATATAATCCTATTGTTGTCGAGAAACCCCCATAAGTTGGGCCAATTGGCATGGTGAGGCCCAGCCTGCTTTATCGGGGTAATGTACAGTCTAAACTTGATGAGACAGACAGATTAGCTTTGTCCACAAATATCTCATAGTTAGCACCCAACATAACTGAACACAATAGTATAAAGATGCCCATGCTTCATTTGTTGCATTTACTTTTCTTGATTTATTAGGGTTTGTGTAGATCATTAAAAAAAAAAAAAAAAAAAATTATATATATATATATATATATAATTTTTTTTTTTTTTTTTTTTTAATTTCTGTATTTATCAGTAACTGTCAATATTTGATATTTATCAGCTGTTCAGCTTTATATACAGTACTCAACATTTGAAGTGGATCAAAACCTTTCAT
>SCHK01283226.1:0-20744 GCA_004124795.1 Poropuntius huangchuchieni
GAAGCCACTGTATTTTCACTGTAATTTCTATTGAATATTGAATATTTTTTTATTGTATATGCAGCTCAGTCCAATACTTAAAAAAATGTTTTACATTATATTTTAGTTCTTCTACTTTAAAATGTCGTGTTTAATTTAATGTTTTATTTTGTTTAGTATTTGTGAAATTTATTAGCAATTTCTAAATGGAACTTGTTTCAAAGGAAATCCTACAACATTATTTTTTCAGTGTAGTGACACCTCCACTTCAGTCATTTGAAGCTAACTTGCACTAAATGAACCTGAAGGAGCAGAATAGACTATCTCTGATCCTTTCTGCATATCCACATTAAACGGCTACAGGATTTGACCCGAGACTAGAGTTTTCCAGTGCGTTTGTGAGTGATCACATGCTCTTAAGTCTGTGGCAGAAAAGCATGCATACTTTATTGATTTACTCCAGTTAGATAATTTGTAAAGAAACTAAAAATTCTTTTATTGTAATAGTTTTCCGTTGTCATTCAGGCATTCGTGCAGCTGATGAATTTGTTGGCAGACATGTGACCCACTTATATTGCCGTTGGCAGCAGGATCTGGTAGAGCATGCTGGATTATTGTCAGCACAATGATTTTATCTGCCTGCCTTCATCCTGTAATGTACAGTATGGAGGATTTTGTTTGACTGCAGCCACCTGTTGCAGGAGTATAACTAAATATAGAGGGGAGGTATGGAGCAGTAGGTTGAGACAGATCAGAGACACCTTATCACGTCCTCTCTAATCCTCCAAGATGTTCAAACCTTTACCAAGAAAGTGTGCTGAAATATAGATCACTCCCTTTTCAGTTCACCCAAAAGGATATGTTTCCGCATGATTAAACTGAAATAAATTCATAATAAATGCATTAAATGCATGTTCTCTGTGCACTTCCTGTCTCATTAGAAAGTAATATGTGATAGTGAAGAGACATTTTGAAGATAAGCAGTAACATACATACAGTATGGTAATATAGACCAGAATGTTATTTTCCCCCCAAGAGATCAGAAATTACTCACAATGTCTTTTTTTTTCTTTTTTTTTGTTATAGCATGAAAGCTGAGAACAGAAAATGACTTTCTAGTAATGATCTCTAGTTTGTAATAATGCGTACTGTACCAATAGTCAGAGTGAGACTCTCCCAACTAGTCCTTATTCAAATGTGTTTTACATAGTCATCTTGAAAATTTGAATCAATTCATTATAATTCAATGGATTTTATATTTAAACAATGATGTTTTTGCATTGACAATGAAAACAGTGAACGGTTTTCATTGATATGCCTAATGGACAGTGACTTTTTTTTCTTTGATCGTGTCAAAGAATTGATAACTGGAAAGTTTGGCTTAAGGTTGGGTTACAGAAAGAGTGAGGGAGGGAGAAACAGAGTGAGGAAAAGTGTAAGAGAGAGATGTCTCCAGCAGTTCTAGGCTAATCCCAGAGGAGAGGACCTCCTCCTCCATCTCTGCCATTATTTGATGTAATGAAAGGAGAAAGTGTGTAACAGCTAGATTGTTAATTAATTTACTCTAACAAGATGAAGATAAATGAAGCACACTGAAGGTTGACTAGGCAAAGGGGGCCCACTTAGCATTCCCTCTCCCCTCGGCCTCTGCTTGCGTGAACAAAGAGCCGTTCTCACACCAGTCAGCACATGAGGATTCAAATGACTAACTGCCTTCGTCGCTCTCAAAAACTCATTTCAGATTTTACTCAAACTTTCAGTCCCACATTGACCTAGATTTGAAAGACGAAGAAGAAAAAAAAAATCTCTTAAGTTTTTAATGTGCTGTGATTTAATCGGATTCCAGCACTTCTGGACTGTCGCTCATTTGCCATGCATGCTGATGATTAATTGATATTATTCTCTATGGTTAGTTATTTTGTTTATAGCTATCAGTCACTTCATTGACATGTTTGCGTTTGGCTTATGAGCCTTATTTTAGTGACAGCTGAGCTGGAAAGTTTCAACCTGGGCTCGTGCGTCGCTTTAATGTAGTATAGAAGCAGCATGGCAGGGTCATTTTTTATTGCTACACAGAGATAATTCTGAGTAAACACGGGCTCAGATCTTCATGGGTCTAGCACACGGAGGCTACCTAAGCCTCCCCTTCCCAAAAGATGTTCTTCTGTGGCCCAGCCCCATTCACTATATGAATAGCAGCGGTCTAATGCGGATTGGTGGTTATTTAAGCGGTGAGAGAAAGAGGCCCAGACACAAAAAAGAGAGAAAAGCCAGACAGTTGTCTTCATCCAAACCTTTTTTTTAAGCGTTCCATCAAGGACCTTCTTTGCCAGACAATTCAGCATGGGCCCTGCATGGCAGAGCAGACCAATCACCGTGGCACCCATTCTCTGCTCCTTTATTTTTCAAGTCGCCAACAATAGCTTGTTGATTGTGTGGACAACACCAGCACAATTACCTTCTCTGTTGTGGTGGCCGAGCGGCGTTTTAAAGTCCGCTCTTCCATAATAGAATCATTATTGTTATTCTCATAGCAGGGCCTCAGGAGAAGGAATAGCTGCTCCCGGTATGTCATTATTTTGCAAATGTTCGATTAGCTCATCATGAACTGTGCGGCAAGAATCACAGCTAATTAGACAGAGGGAGCGTCGCCGCTGGCCCCTCCAGCTCCTGAGTTAAAAGGTACCACTTGATGGGCCAATAATATAAAGAAAGGTGGTAAAAAGAGGGATTAGAGCTGTTGCCGTAGTAACTCTAGCTTCCATCTGCGAGACGAACAATGGACTTGTGTTCCTCCACCACCTTTGATTGAAAAATACAAGCGAAAGAGCTAGCGCTCTGAAAGGACAAGACCCTTTTTAACAACAAAGTGGAATTCTGGCCTAATAGGCTCTTTGGTAAAAGTTGTTTGGTAAGACCAGGGGAGGATAGCGGAGACGAGAGGTCGTCACGTAATCCGAGGACAGCAAAGGTCGGTGTCTCCCTGAAGAATAGCAGTTTGTTTTGGGTGTCACGTTTGCTCGGCGCCGTCACGGGTGTGGGACCTGCAGATTGGCTCCTTGAAAAGAGATGGAAAGGGAGGAGCAGAGGGAAGCGATGCAGTTTAGCAAGCAGGAACAAAAGTGCTGCACGGCCAAAACCTACTTGTTCCTAACTGACTCTGAATAAACACTGACTAGATTTACGCCTAAAATCTGGAAGAAAATAACTTCTCCAATTAGAAGGAGCTGTCAGATGTTGTTTGGACGGCCTCCAGTCATTCCCATCGCTATTCCCAGTGCAGTGGTGTAGAGACGGAGGGAGGGAGGGAACAGGTTTCTGCACGGCTCTGTTTGTTCCTGGCACTTTGTTGGCCTGATAACCATGGCCTTAGCAGTTTTCCTGCCTGCACTTAACTTTTTTCTTCCTCTGTCTGTATTTATAGTAAGTGTCCAACATAAATAGGTGCGTATCCACAAATAATATTATTCTGACATTCCACAATTGTACCAGTTTATCAGATTTGACACAGACTTGACATCAGATTTGAAATGCTGTCGTATCATATTACTTTTTCTTTTAAGTAAAGTGTGGCTTATAATGAAGCGCAAGTAAATTATTATTTAATAAACACAGTAACTAATAAACAATTGTTATTAAATCTAAAAAAATCTTAATATTACGGTATTAGTACAAGTCATTTGTCCAAGCCGTTTGTCCGTCCTTCAAAAAACATTTGTCATGCAGTTAAAGCGAACAAAGAGCCATTAGGGCTTTTTGTCAGGGACAATATGTTTATGATCTACAATCTCTGTCCCTCCGTGTCCCTCTTTCATTTTATATCCCCTATTAGCAGTGGAATATGTCCGCTCACATTAACCTAATTTATGGTCAGGGCCACTGTAACAGCAGCACAGGTTAATGAATTTGGCATTACTGAGTAACTGTTATTGAGGGCTGAGGAGGAGCCCAGCAGATGGGAGAGATTGTAAAGCTCTCTGCTTTGCATGACGACGGTTGAAAGAGGGATAACAAGGGAAATGATGAGAAGACATGATGAACCCCTCCACCCACCTGCAGAACAATTGTGTGTGAACCTCTTGTTTTCTGCCTGGACGTTTCTGACTCATCAGATCACGATTTGCAAATCATGTACCGAGCCTGACTCGGCGAAATCTGAATGGAATTTTTTATATGAAAAGGTCTTAGTTAATTCACCCTGGTATACAGATGTTTTGACAATGCACCTTTTACTAATATTTTCCCTGCTTTTTCAACATACTTTCTTAATTATGAAGCTGTATTCCCTTTTTCCATGCACACACACACACACACACATGCACATAAAAATATCAATATCAAATGTATATTACATTTAAATTTTTTGTAATTTTATCAAATAATGTATTTTATTTATTTTAATTTTTTAACTCAAATGTGAATTCAAAAGTGCACTTTTGTAATATATATATATATATATATATATATATTCTTTATAATTAAATTTTTATTGAACTCACATTTTCTTAAGTAGACATATTTGAACATGAGTTTGCCTCAGATGTTCCGTTCACATCGATACTGTTTTTGGCTCACAATAATATGTTGTGACATGCCAAACGATTCATGATTGGCCATTACATCGTCCAACACAATGAGTCTTAAGAAAACTGCCTGTGATGACTCACTGATCCTTGAGCTTGTCTTCCAGCAATTTCATTCTTCCCTCTCTGTCTCTCTCTTTCTCTTTCTCTCCATCAGCATCTTTTATTCCTCTCTTCTGCTTTCAAGGCACAAGTACTTCCGCTCTCTCTGCCTCGACACAGTTGTGCATGGCTCACCAACCCTTTCAATTTAGATTTCAATTATCATGTTAGTTTTGTGATTAGATTGTGTCCTCCAGGAATCAAACCTCGCTCGCTCTCTCTCTCTTCCCCTCTGCAATCAGATTGGATCTGATGAATTGCGGCTGTAATTACGGAAGTTATTGAATATGCAGATCGCTGATGACTAGCAGTGTATCTGTTCATAGTGCATTAACTCTAACTGTATCAAACGAGAGGCTTGTTCAAGACCCACTCAAGTAATGAGAGAGGGCCAGTGGATGCCATTAACCAGAAATAATAGCACACTTGAAAGGGGCGAACTCAATTAAGACCTATGTGGTCCCGTTATGTTGCCTTTGTTTTATTCCCTGAGTGTACGCCTGTGTGTGTGCGTTATAGATGAAGTTTTACAGCTCGCTTTCTGGCCAGGTCAGCTGATGAAGCATTGTGACCAGCGGTTTTGCTGTAAACACACAATGAGGTCTCTGCTGGGAGGTTATGAATTGCTCAGCGTGAGGTATTTTCCCCAGCTGACTCTGACTGGCCTTTTTTAAAGGAACCGTGATGCAAATCCTGAGCCTGATAGGTGGTAGTCGGATGAGGAAGGGTGTCATGGTTAGAGAGAGAGAGGGAATTTGTAAAGTAAGTGCTTGAACATTGTTGAATCTGTTGCCTGTCTCTAAACCTTGGCCTCTGGGTCCACTACATAATCACTCACACACACAAACACACCTCCTCTCACCCTGCGTATGTCAAGCTGCTCTCCCAACAGTTTAATAGCAAGGGTGCTACAGAGCGCTGTAATCTACACTTGACTCCTGAGCTCATAATGTGACATACCACATTACACAGAGACTCCGAGACAGACAGATGCTCACTAACTGGCCAAGAGATACTCAGTGTTTTAAAAGTGGAAGGCCCAGTGAAGTGGTAGCATTAAATTACCTAACCTGTCAGTCACAAACTTTTTCCTTTTTTTTCCTTTTTCCCCCTTAAGCCAAGAGCAGTTAGAGCTAGAGCTACTAGTATGTTGAAGGAGTAGTTCATCAAATGACAGTTTATTATTGGATTTCTGTTTGATTTTCTTCTTCTTCTGTGTAACACAAAAGATATTTTGAAATATGTTCACACTGATCTTGTCCATGCAGTGACAGTTAAATTTTACAGCAGCTTTAAAAAAAAAGCCTTATATATATATATATATATATACTCACATATGTGTGTGTCTCATATGAATACATTTTTAGTAAAAGTTTTAGTAAAATGCAATTTAGTCCAGTCTTTACTGTTTCATGATCCTCTAGAAATCATTCTAATATGCTGATTTGGTGCTCAAAAATACATTTTCTTTTATCATCAATATTGAAAACATTTGTGCTGGTTAATATTAGAATTCTTTTATTAATAGAAAAGTTAAAAAGAACCACATTCATTTGAAATGGAATTTTTTAGTAACAGTGTAAAAGTATTTTAAAAATCATCTACTTTCAACCTTCCTGAATTAAAGTATTAATTTCTTTAAAAAAAAGTACCCTAAACTAATAAATGATAGTGTATGTCATCAGAAGACTTTGAATAAACTTTATAGTACTTTTTGTCCTTTTTGGAGCTTAACAGTCTATTTTGTGTTTCACGGAAGAAAGAAAGTCGTACATTACATGATGGTGAGTAAATGATGACAGAATAATCATTTTACAATTAATTGTCCCTTAAGACTCCTGAACTGCCACAGCACTAACATGTAGAAACACTCAAACACATGATGAACATCAACCCGAGGGTAGCGGTTGCATCAAAAAGCAGTTACAGTGTTTTGAATACATGTATGCCTCAAGCACTACAACAATATAGTCAAATGAGCTAAAACAGTACACACAATCATACTAGAATGAGAGAATACAGTGTGTGAGCCATCTATACAGTACTATGAATCTCACTTATTCATCATCTCGCCAGAAATGACTCCTAATGGGAACATTTTCTGACACATACACACACACAGAAGTACACATGCACACACTCTCCGCATGCTTAAATTGTATCTGGCTAAATGGCCCACTGTTAAATATTTACCCTAAAACTGTCTCCATTTGCTGTGGAGGTGACATCAGAACAAAACAGAAGGAGCATCTGCCGGCATTATGCTTTCATAACACCGCATAAAACGTGTTGTTTGTCGCCTTTAAAATGCAGCACTTTTATGAATAATGCAGCTCTCGATTTCAAGAGGAAACACTTAGAAGTTGGATTCATAAAAAATAAATTCCCAAGTTTGTTTTTTTTTTTCCCTCTGTGATCATAAGAGGAACAGTTAGAAAGTTAAGTGCCTCCACAGTAAATGAAACGAGCTCATCAAACACAATGCTAGATTGTTAGCCGCAGCGCTAGTGAGAGGAAAGGCACTCTCTCTATTTCTTTGTAACTGCTGGATTATGGGGTCTATTTAGACTCTAATTAGTGTTCATTTCACGAGTTTCCAGTCTTAAATGTGTATTAATGTAATGACAGAGGACGTGTTTGTTTTTAGGCGTCTAAGTGGAGAGGCTTAATACAGGCTAGCTAAATTAGCACATCCATTCTGACAAGTACTCTAATAACCGCTGCGGATTAACTTATGACCCTGTTTGGGAGCACAAAGCTCATGGCCACTGTTGCTCCGATGGACCAAACTCGCTGCAGTTAAGGCTCTGTAGAGAGGCTTTAGCGCCTGAACTGCTGGCCGCTGTCGCCTGCTTCTATGTATATTATTAGGTTAATAGGATTTCACTTGTTTACACCAACTGTTAGTTTAACTCGAGGTCAAAGAGGTGGCTTAAACTTGTGTAATTGGCTTATTAAGAAGGCTCAAGTAGCATTGTAGTGAGGAGTTAAAACACACACACAGACACAGCCGGGGTGCCACACGACGTGCACAGAGCACGGGCTAGCTGCGTGCTCGCTGTTTTTCAGCTTCTGATAACGCATGGATTGCGAAAGATGACCTTTGTCGGTGGCTAGCTATTGTTTGCGGATTGGTTGCACACTCCACAGGCTGTGAAAGACACATCTGCTGCCTCGCACGCAGAAATGGAGAGGGACAAAGGGGAGGAGGGGAGGGAAGACCTGTGCCACACGTCCCACACTGCCACAATACCTATCCGCTTATCAAATATTTGTCCGGCCTTCGCTACCTATTTACTTTCCCTCTGTTTGCTTTGCTTATTCAAGTCTCTCTATGCCAGATACAATGTTACCGAAGACTAGATGTGACAGTCTCTTTTTTTGTACCGGGTTATTCACCTCCTCGCTGTCAGAGGGCACATGGACATTTTTTTCTTTTGTTTTATAGTTTGCTTTCAATTTTCTCTTTCCCGCAGCCTCTTTCTGACCGAAAAGTGCATCGTGCACCGCCACACTCCCGCTCATAAATACGTTAGAGTTGCTCTTTGCGTCGATGACAAACAGAAGTGGTGTTAATTTGCTCACTGCTCACTCACTCTTCCCACAAACCCTTTGCTGAATGGCCCAGCTCAAAATGTGTATTTGTTTAATATGTTTTTGATTGATTCAGTGATGATGATCCATACAGTCAGTATTGAGAACACACACACACATTCAGGAGCACAAAAGGCCTCTTTGTGCTGCTGGCAGGCAGGGTTTGTGAATTCGGGGAGCAGGGTTGAGATTACTCGATTATTTCATGCAGGGGCCCAGGCGAGTCGCAGAGCCCGGTCCCCGCCGCACGGAGCGGGATGGCTGTGGCGACGGCGAACCACAACAGAGGCCGAGCCCGAACCCAAAAGCGATGGACAGCAGCCAGAGACAGATACACACCACCCCTGTCACACACTTGCGGTTTTTTAAAAGAAAGCAATTTAGTTAATGATTTCATTCTGAAAGCCTGTCATGATGCATGCGTCTGCCCCTGCCAGGAAAAGGAGAGCAGGGCGGAAAGAAGGAAAGAAAGAGAGACGAAGGTGTTAGTCAACATGACTACACTTAAGTTCTAACTGCTTGCGGCTGCTGTGCGGATCGTGTTACCGAATGGAGCAGACCGTTGCAATGCTACTTACAACTGGCTGAGGAAGCCCGTCACTGACCGTAGAGGATTTTTTCTTTTTTTTTTAGCAAGACTCCAGTCAGATATTTTTCCAGCTTGTTGAGAACATTTTTAAGACACTACTGTGCTGTTTTATCTGAAACGGGAGCGTGTGAGTTGGTCAGACACACGGTTTAATAGCAGACGGGTGAGACATTTTCTGTATCAGTCAGCGGCTAATCCAGTAATGTGCCTGCTTTCTGGCCTGGGTACAAATCTACTGCACATTTTTCTGTTCAACCATGCTTGTCAGCTCCTGGTTTTATTAGGCCGTGGTTCAGCGTGTTTCGTATTCACTTTACCGCTTTTTCCCTGTGCCGCTCCATCTTAGCATTGCTAAAACATCAACCCTTCATGTACTCTCTGACTCAGATTTTCGTGGCAATTACACAGATCGATGGACGGACTCTCCCTCTCACCCTCTCTGTTCTCTTTCCCTCTCTCTCTCTCTTTCCTTTTTTTGTATCAGCTGTCAGTCATGTGGGGAACTTCTAACCACCTCCTGACAGACATGAGTGCCAGCCGTTCGTTTAGCAGGGGTTTTTATTCAGCCGCCTTCGTCCGACCTGTCACCACGGCCACACACTGTTGCCCATGCTTTCCATTGAACAGGGGCGAATGAATTAGTTTCAGAGGTTTAAATCGGCAATCAATGTCACTTGGCCCAACATAATAAGGCTTAATCGTAGATCTTCGAGATGTGTCCTGGCTGACCCTCGCGATTCGTCAGGCATCTTTACATGGCCTCATCTGGGTGGAGCGAACGTACTGCCCCTGTTTTTATTTTCCAAATGACGTGTCACATGAATTGTGGCCTTTTTGGCATCCACTCCCGGTACTCCCTGATCCCGTATTCCTGTCCTTCTTTGCATGTGTAATCTCAGTGAAAAATAATACATTTCATAATTTTTTTAAAATAAAAAAATAAGGAGAGGATGCTAGAGAGAGGAGAGAGAACTCTGTCAGGAGGATGAGGACAGAGAAAGCATAAAAAGGGTACAAAATAAAATAAAAACTAGAAGAATTAGGGATGGGACTAGTGAACTGAACCATTGTCATGAACCATTGTCCACCCAAAAAGCATCCAGAATAGTGCAGCGTTGAAGGTATTTCCTTGATTTTCTTCCTCCACAGAAATCCTATTTATGAGATGAGAATGAAAGGGAACAAAACAGCTTTTCTTTTCATTAGACGCTGCAAATTTTCCAATTTGGTTGACTAGCGACTGGCGCAAAAAAAAAAAAGCTTCCTATTTTTGGAAAAGAAAGGAATTAGGGGGACAGTGGCTGGAGAAAGCAGGGCACTGTGCGCCGGCATTCCAGATGTCCAAACGGCAGTTGTACCAGCCCAAGTTTTTCTGGGCACCGGGTGCCAATGATGACCTCATGAGCTCCAGGCTCAAGACTGTAGTCATACAGTTCTCGCTGACACTGGCTTGAATAGCCCTCAGCCTTTCATGCGTCCATTCATTCTCTCCAGTCCTCTGGCGGCAAAATTACTCCCTCATAATTAGCCATTGTCCCTGTTTTTGGCTAGTCTGAAAAAAAAGTTTTTTTGGCTAGTCACTTTTGTGTTCCCCCTCAACCCCCATTTTAACCTTTTTTGCCTGTCTATCACCCTCCATCTTGTCTAATATGTTTATTGTGAAATCTTCCTCTGTCTATCTTTAGCATTCTCACTTCGTTCTATCTCTCTGTCTTCTGTCCTCCTCACAGTGGACTGTGGGAGATTTTACACTCGATTCGTTGACTCCTTTGCTATAAAGTCGGCCGCTCTGAAGAAAAGTATCTTTATAAATGACGGCGAAGACCTGTCCCTGAATGGTGCTTTGTTTACTGTTTTTCCAAAAAGGGGCCCCCACTATATTTCATCTGTCAGAGTTGCTTTTCTTTCCCCCAACAATGCTTGATTGTTTCCACACACAAAAAAAGCGAGAGGGACAGAGAGAGTAAGGGAGAGAGGAAAAGAGAGAGAGAGTGAGAGAAAGAAACAGAAAGTACGAAAAAAAAAAATCCAGGTTCCACAGACAGGAGAATTCTGTATTATATTTTCCTGCCAAATTCCGATCTCTGTTTTCCTTCCCCTGCGCTCACAAAGGGCTCATAACTTACTGTCAACTGTGAGGGAAACCACAAAGCTCCACTGTTGCTCAGCAAATAGGCTGTGTTGCTTGATGGCTTCACTGGCTGTAAAGTTTGCTTAACTGCAGCACTGACACCAGGCACTTTGGGAACTGCCGCCCCGTAAGGCCCCGAGCGAGGGACGGAGAGAGACGGCGAGCTGCTTTTCTTGTGTCTCGGAATCATCTCTGGCCGTACGGGGACTGAAAGAGACACGCGTGCGAGGGAGACGCTGTGTGTGTGTGTGTGCGTGTGTGTGAGCGGAGGAGCTTAACAGCTGCTCTGCCGGTGGCTCCGTTCGTGTGTGTGAGTGTACTTCGTTCAGCGTGGCGTCGGATGTGTTCTGACAAGACGTGCAGTGGCTGGGACGAACGGCCTGTCTGTGCTCGAGTGTTTTTGTGTGTGTTTATGTGTATCAGAAATTGAGGAAGTGTTATGCCATCCAGCTCTGAAGTGGTGTGTGAAGAACAGAGAAGGACAGGAGCGGCCAAACAGGCTGAGGGGGACAGTATGTGAGTGTACACACCTGATACACACTCATTCACACACTCACAGTGAGCACAGTGGCAGGGTGTTTGAACTAAAAGATTTTTTTTTATTTTCTTTGCAAAATTCTTACTCAGGCTAGAATGCACTTTTAGAAAATACTGACTTGGTGTTCTCCTTGTAAATTGACTGTGTATTGTATTTGAAGAGTTGGATATGGAGCAGAGCAACAGTGGAAACAAGTGAAGGACTGAGTGATGTGTGGAAGGGTTGTGAGGTTAACATTTATGGACTACAATTTAAACAGTGTTTCGATGGCTTTTAAAAAGTGAAGGTTTTCTCAGTGTACTATAAGTGTACTACAATCATTAAATTATTATCATTATATTTATTTTTCTCCTCCTTTGAATAATAATAATATAGTTTGTTTATGAAGTAATTCATTTAATATATTTATTTGTATTAACTTTTATTACTGGTTATTTTCATTAACGTTATTACAAATAATAATTGTGTGTATTTGTATTATTTGTATTAACTATTATCATTTTTACTTAACTGTTATTTATAATGTCTTTATTATTTTTTATTATTATGTATTTTTGATTTGTTAAACTGTTGTGTTTTTATTGCTATCATAATCATAATTTTATTTATTTACACATTCATAAATCAGTTAATAATTGCCATTTAAAAAAAAAAAATAGAAATAGGTAATAATCACTTTTTCGTTCTTGTTTTCTGTTAATATTACTACTCCTAGTTCTGAGAGACACCGTTCTTTCCTTCTGTCTCAGGTGATTGTTCATGGATGGGTAGACTGCTCAGGTACAATGGAAGGTGATAATTTGAAGGTGCTAAACAGCTACAGCAGGGATGATAATTTTCCAGCCCAGGTTTCACAGGTGACAGAGGGTTGATTATAGGAGGTGAAGACCTTGAGAGTCTGTGCCGTCACCTGTGTGAATTGCTGTCAGAGAGACGCTCACACAAAGACACATATGCAAACTCATGCCACTGTATGTCTCACACTCTTGTTCTCACTCTCTGTGGGAGGCCAGTTCATGTGTGTGTGCAATCTCTACAGTCATGCTTATTAATGAGTGAGATTATTATATTCATTTTATGTTTAACATTGTGCTGTTGTTTGAAAATAAGTATCAGTGGCTTGTATGTTGCGTAACTGGACGCTCACCAGCTTTTACGGCCACAGCAGCTGCTGTTGTTAAAAAAATGCTGAACATAAATCATCAGTATTCAGAAATTGTCAGGGTGTATTTACCATTTTGAATAAGTTCTTATTATTTTTCTTGTTTTGTTAGTGTTGTTTGTTTTTGTAGTGTTGCATTTTATCATAAACCTCTCCATAGGAACATTGCACAATACACAGTTGCTTGTATCTTTTGTATTTTTCACGGATTTCCTCTCAGACTGAAATGCTTCCTGTTACACTTTGAATAACTGCATTGGAGTGTCCGGTTTCAGATTTATGATTAGCCTTTTAAACTCTCATTTGAAAAGTTTTTAATAGCAAAGTTTTACATTGCTATAACTTTCTCCGTCCTACCTTTATGTTTCTTATTAGCCTGTATTTTGAAAGCTTGTGCGTATGCTCAAGCACGAACACACACATGTGTACTCGGTCGTGCGAGCGTGTGCGTGCGTGTGTCTGAGTGTGTGCCGTTACCCGTGGAAACTTGAAGCCCTGTCATAAAGCAGCTTTTGCCATTTTTCTGCTCACCCATCGTTAGCTCCTTCAACAATGGCCCTCTTGTTTTACCCTCTTTTATTTGATTATTTCTCTTCATATAGGTCTGGGTGGTGGTGCCGGAGCAAAAAGCGGCCTTCTAATATTTCCTTTCAGGAGTGGCTAGTGATTTAGGGGGTCTGCAAGGGCCTGTGGTTTTGAGGGGGTGTGGGGTGACCGAGGGGAAGGGAGCAACAGTGACACTGTAGCTCAGGAGTTACTTATCGCCATTGTCTATAAAAGGGCAACAGAAAGACACGGCAGAGACAGAGGAGCGGGGGTCTTCTACCGATTGAGCGGGGCGAAAGCGGATACCCCAAGACACATGGCCCCCAGTCATGAGACCCCCTGAGGAACACCAGCGCGGGGTGTCTTCTAATGCCACTAACCAATTAAACAGAGGTCAGTGCGTGATGAAACGTTAGCAGCGGCAACAATTCATGAGTCGAAGCATTCCAGGCTACATGAGAACTCATGCCGAGAACTTAACTCCTAATCCTCATAAACGTATCGCAATATTGTCAGCTATATATGGGGCCTTTCTCTCTCCCTCGGACTGCCAAAAGACAGGCTGCACTGCCCTACACTTATTGATTGGTTTGGTTTGTTAGCCGTCCATTGTTATTGTGTAATCAGGCCTGAGCGGGAGAGGGCTGACAGGAATTCATATGAGGCCGCTCTGGCTTCGCTGATATATTCTCTGCTTAATATGCACAAAGGCCAACGGATCGGACTTATTTACTGGAGAAACAGATTGAATTATTAATAAGAATAAAAGGAAGCGCTGCGGTGGCTTGCTGGACTGTTCCGTGAGTGTAAAGCAGCGTTTAATTTGATGAAATACGATGGCGTCAAGGCTGTTTCCCCTCCTCCGTCAAACGCCACATACTGTAGAACCGGAGCGGGTTTTTTGTTTTATGGCTCGTAGGGAGGAATTAAACGATTTTGAAGTGCGCTTAAAGGAAAAATCCATCCAGGAATCAGGCCTTTATTCCATCTAAACGGCAGCCGCATTGTTCCATTCTCAGCCGTGGGTGCAGATTAGCCGGGTGGATGTGAGTGGGGCGGGGGGTGTTATGGTTGGGAGGGATTGAGGGGCAAAACTCATGAACCCAGCACTCAGGGGCTGAGCCGCCCTCCCAGCTCTCCTAATGAATTATTAACTCCAACTGACAAATACTGTTACGGGGCCCTGGCTCAGATCTGTTGCATTTTAGAGTAAAATTGCTGTAGACACATGTTACAGGACGATGGAGTCAGCCCCTCTCTCTCTCTCTCTCTCACTCGCTATCATGCCTCAGCAGTTTGACTGATGGCTGGAGACTGGAGGGAAAGGCCTGAGAGACTGAATATTTTAGAGGTAAAATAATACCACTTGATTTACTGTGTAATACAAAAGAAGTGCTTTGTTTCGCTCGCAGTCCATTGAAGATGAAGGTGGGGGTTGTTGTGTTGGAAGCTCCAGCTCTTTGGATCCATGAATAAAAAATAGAAGCGGAATCGCTCGGTCTCTCATAAGCACGCTTTCTCCTCATGTAGCCGTCGCACGCCCCTTCCGCGCGCTCCGAACTTTGCTCTTAAATTTGATTTTCAATTAACGCTCTACAATTTTAGAGATCACTTTCTGTTTGATATAATTACAGGAAACAATTTATTGGCTGATTAAAATTGAGGCCTCGGTCTCGCTAAAGAAAATAGGGGTGCGGAGCGGTCTGGGTCTCCGGTGCCTTCCTCTGCGCTAACTAACAGACTTAGCTTGTTTGCACAGCTGCGGTATCCCGCTTGATTAACTTCCATTGACTTCCATTGTCCACTTCTGTTGGCTGCCGCAGAGCTCATCTAAGACTTTGCGGATGTGTTTGTGTTATTTTTACTTTTTGTTTTTTTGGTAAGCATAACAAAATTATTAATACGGAAGTTAGCGCGAGACAATAGCAGCTTGAGTGATTGTATTTTTTTATTTTAAAGCTCACTTACCGAACTGTATTAAACAATTCATATCGAGAGTGTGAGGCTTAAGTGCTCAGCCATGTGTGCAAATTGATGGCACGTCTTCAAATGAAGTAGTCATACTTTAAAGGGCCCGAGAGCAATTGGGCCTGACAGCCCGTTTCAACCCACACATCCCTCATGCGCCGAAGTGCACGGCCGCCGCACGCACGTGAACAGATTAACTCACAGTTTGGTGTTAAAATAATCTCTCCCGGTGTCAAATTTGTTTTCGTCCCACGATGAGCCACATGCTGGAAAACTTGGCAGGGCTGGGAGATAGAGTTCTGGAGGCACCTTGGGCTGCCTTCATTACCCAGCCTGCCTCTCTCTCATCTCCCCTCAGTCTCAGTGGGCAGTGGAAGGACATTAGCTCACCTGCAGCCCGTGACCTAGAACGCCCATGCCCTTTGTCCAGGCTAATGTGGCTAGCGGCAGCGTTTTGGCTATCTCCGCTGAGCCTCTCATAGATTCCGGATGTTTCAGGCTCAAAACAATGAGTCTGCAACCCTGTGGTCAGCAGACGATCGTGTGTATGTCATTGTTCATGATGTTATGAGTGCTGGCTGTCTAGTGTAAATTACTGTCTCAGAGCAGGCAATTTAAAGGCTGGTAGGAAAGTTGTGTCTTGGCTGATTCTCAACTCACCATATCAGTTGCAGCCTTTTGATTAAGTATTTAAATCAAGCGCTTAATTCGATTAGCAGGTTAAGTTTTTCATTAGTGGTACTGTAGTTGTAGAGTAATTTCATAAATTGAAAAAAAAATTTATCAATAGATATATTCATTTAATTTAATTAAATTTTTTATTTTCTCTATAGTCCAATTTTAATTTCCTGGAGACACACTTTTGCACTGAAAAGTCGAGTTTGTGGGTGCGTGCTTGAGTTTTATGCTATATGACATGATGACTTTTGTTTGAAACAAATGAATTTACCAACCCTATTTTGTGAATTGGAAATTGGCTATAAATCTTTGCAAAGTTACCTCACATCTGTCACAGCAGCCTACTCGCATTAATCCTTATGTACAATTGCAAAAGCAGAAAAGCACAATTACAACAAAACGAAGGAAAATGGCACATTTATAGACTGAGTATGAACGTAATGATCAAAATCCCGTTAAGTGTCAGCGTCTCAGCGTCACCGCTCTTTTTGTGGTTGGTGGCAGGGTTAGCACTTTAATGAGAGCGTGTTATATGGTATGGTAACCCTCTTAGCGCGGTAATCAGAAGCGGGGCGGGGGGATCGGGCCTGCCTCAGGCAGCTCTCCAGCCGTAGCTCAGCACGTCCATTTACATTAAACAAAGGATTAAGAGGGACCCCAGTGCATGCCGTTTCTCCCGCACCGAGCTCAGAGCCATTGATAGGATCTCCCCAGCTCTGATACCGGTCCAATCATGGGGTTAGATGTGGCGCGGAGGCTCAGAACAGCAGCCAAGTTCATATATATGTGATGTGAGGGCGCTCACACAGAATGAAAGTGTTTCCTGTCTGACATTTGCAAGACTGTTTATTCGGAATAAAGTTGTTCCATTGGAAGTTTGAATGTTTTGTGACTTACATGTTTCCTCTGCTCTTCTCTCAGCAGAATCATGTCTTCCAAGCAAGCCACCTCTCCGTTCGCCTCGACCCCTGACGGAGGTGAGGATGGAGTGAATCAGGAGCGCATGTCCTGGGAGAAAGAAGAGAACTCAGAGTCACTAGTCGCCCCTCAGCTGCCCCTGCACAATCTGCTCCACAACAAACCTCCCCCGGAGGAGCTCCAGCCAATCAGCAGCAGCGTGCCGCCCGAATCCGACTGGGAAAGCCTGATGTCAGCCCAGCAGCGCATGGTGAGCCCCACTGCCAGTGTTTCATAGCTCATTTACGTGTGCTAACACAGGCTATGTGTGTTTTTAACTTTCTAATGAGCTGTAGATGAAAGATTGCATTATTAAAGACAGCTGGCAGGATTCAAAGAATGAGAACTGTCTGGACGAGATGATTCGTCTAGAACTCGACGGATATTTTCCATTTGCGACACAATCTTACGACATTAACACAACATGGAGTAAACCTCCAGACGTATCCCACATCTATTCTCTCAAAACAAACATACACACACTTTGTACCCCTGTAGAGAGGAATCCTCAACCCAAGGACACAGCTAGAACAGAGCAGGCCTCTGCGGAACGCTTTTGAATGAAGACTTAAGACTTTGCGATTTGCCAAGGACTCGGCTTTGAAGTTTAAGTCCCCCACAAGTGCCTGGAGATCCCTCACACTGTAAAAGTGCAGGAGAACAACGTATTGAATTGCATTTCACGTCAGAGCGATTTTATGAATCTATAAATAAAGGGACAATGAGAAAGCGGGACTAGGAGTGGGAATTCGAGGGAGTTGAGGGAGCCGCCCCCCTCCTCCGTGGTGGTCTCTCTAGACCGTGAGGCATAGAGCCCAGACGGGAGACTGACAGCCACTTATTGTTCGTTGCTTGTAAAAGGGAACTCTCCATAAACCCTCCCTCTGCTGCTGCTTCTGGCCCAGAGCTAGGTGACTCCAACCGGCCCCTGAGATCTGGACTCCCCTGGCCCGGCAGCATCCAGACCCCATTTTAATTAGCCTAAAAATGTTGCTGTCATGAGAGGCTTTTTGCCTTTTCTTTATCTAAAATAAAAGGAGTTTGCATTCCATTGGTGGGAACATCACAACATGTGACATCAAATGTATGCGGGGACAGCAGGATGCACTTTTGGACTTCTTTGAAATAATAAATTTTTTTTTAGCAGTTAGATTAAATGGAGATAAAATGGAGAATTTTTCAAATTCAAAAAAAACAAATAACAAAAACATAAATTCTCCCATGTAAATGCAGAAGGCTTTAGCACTGCTCAGGTGGTGCTGATTTCTAATTAGATTACAGAGAGCTTTTGTGATTGGTGTAATTAGAAAGGCATTTCAAAGAATTGTTACCGCACCGCTGTGGTTGGATATGCGCGGGATGATCTCTTGGTTTCCTCTTGATATAATGAGGGAAAGCATATGAAAAGTTAATTGTGCTCATTTGATGTTGAAGAGCAGCTGCTTGTGTTTGATTTGCAGTGAGCAATGCATTCACACTCGCTTGTCTTCACAGGAGCAGGACATCCTGTTGTTGAGTGAGGCTTTTTGCTTCAGTGGAGTTTGCTTCAACCCTCACCTGATAAATACTTCACTATACTTTAGATAAAAACGACTGTAAATTTAATGTGAAGTATGTGCAAACTCTTAGTATATTGAGTCATGCATTAAGAGCTGGAATGTCAATATAAGTGTAGAGGCATGAAATAAAATATATGTACAGAGAGAGAGAATTGTCTGTCTGTAAGCATTACCATATTAGTGTGCATAGCAGAAAATTTTATTGCTCCTTCATAGATCAGGAGACTGCATTTGCCAGTTATGTTCAATTTAGATATCAGTTTGTTTTAGATGTTACTACAGGGGGCCATTTCTGTCTCATTATATGTTTTTTTTAAATGTAATTTATTTTTGTAATGGCAAAACTGAATTTTCAGACTTCATGCTTGTGTTAGCAGAACCTTCAGTCTATGCCAGCTGATTTGTGGAATCTCATTCCGTGTGTCGCTGCCACATAATCACACTGCCCTAATGCCCGTCTGTGCCCTGCTCTCCAAAACATACACCTGCCAGTTTTTCTCTCATTGATGGAGCAACCCTACGCCAAACTCTTCTCTGTCAGGACTCCCACTCCACTCACTAATGTGCTTTTGCACTTTATTTTTACAATCACTCAGTAGTATGTAGACTTACTGAGCCCTGTGTAGGATCAGACAAACAGATCGCTTCTCCCTTTCGTTCTGTTTTCCCTCTCTGTGCATTCGCTCGGGGAACACTGAACTATCAGCTGCAGACAGAAGCCCAGTTAACCACTAAACCACACACAGGTGGGACCGCAAAACAACAGCAGCTTGAGACAGGGGCCAGATTTACGATGGCCTGGAGGGTTCCGCGGAGAACAGCCACCCGCTTGAGAACCAACAAATTACACTGCGCTCGAGCTCGGCTCAAACACGCACTCGTAACCTTTGCAAAGGAATTACAGCGATGACAATTGTAAAGAGAAAAGAGTTGTTAAACACCGTTTATCTGCTCTGTAATCATTTAACTTGAATCCTAAACTCACGCTCTCTAATGTAAATGGTACGTCTTTAGCACTTTCCGAATTTTTAAACAGTTTTCACGTTTTAAAATGCTCTCTTTTTCATACTCTGACATTTTAATGTCTCTTTTGACATAAAGAGTAAAAAGTAAAAAAAACCTCAATCTTCTCAAACTCCCTTGTGTCCTCCTGCAGGAATCGGACAGCAATAAAGTGTGTTCCTTATACTCCTTCCGGAATAACTCTACCTCTCCACACAAGCCAGAGGAGGGGGCCAGGGAGCGCGGCGACCTGCTGAGCAGTTCAGCCTTCGGAACGCCAGAGCGCCGCAAAGGAAGCCTGGCCGATGTGGTGGACACACTGAAACAGAAGAAACTAGAGGAGATGACAAAGACAGAGCAAGACGGTATGGAAGTTTTCAGCATGTTTGTGTGTGTCCAGATTTAGGAATTTACGTGTATGTGAGCAAATGTTCTTTTCCTCATTTTTTTGGCATTCATCGATCTCCTCAGTCACTCTGTTTTCCTCGTTCGCCGTCTTTCCTTCTCTGTATTCTTTCTCCTTCGACATAATCCATCTCTTTTCTCCCACCGTACACACGCACACATGCAGTCTTTTAACCTGGGAGGACTGACGTGGCTATGTTTTCCAGTTTGTTCTGAACCGAGTCCAGTGTGACAAAGAGTGGGTGGCACTACCCCTCAGCTTAAGTGTGGTCTCCGGACGATGCCAAACCAAACTCTCAGACCATAAAACACACGCCACGACCTGACGCCAGGAACATTACCTTTTTATTCTTCAGTACAGACGACAGCATTCATGCCGCAAAATTCATCTACAGACCAACTCAAATAGCTCCAAGAAGACTTTTTTCTTCCATGTGTTTAGGGCCCAGAAGTATCCAAGGATTTGGCAATTCAATTTGAATGATATAAAATGATATAAAATACATATGTATAGTGTAACGGTTTTGTTATATGAAGGATTTATGCATTATGCAAGTTGTAGTTTCTACAGCTACAGTTGTTCAGTAAAAGTAAAAATCCAGTCCTGTGGCTGTAAGGAGGATCTAGTTAATTGATAACATTTCTTATTTTGTTTTATTTATTTTGAAATAATTTTAATGAATAGTTTGATGCAGATCATGCCGCAGTGGAGCGAGTCCTCTGGGAAAACGACCGAAAAGCAAATACTGGAAAGAGTTGCTGAAACGGTTCCTCTCCTCGTAATTAGTGTAAAGCAGAAACCTATACAATCAAATATTACACACACACACACGCGCGCGCGCACACACACTTAGACAGTATTGCTCCTTGGGGAGATACTAGTCTCATTTAAGCATCTGGGGAGCTCTTAGCCCGAACACTTGATCAGAGGAATAAATTAGGCCATAATTC
>SCHK01283287.1:0-10276 GCA_004124795.1 Poropuntius huangchuchieni
ATTTATTGTGTATATATGGATACAAACATATGCATGTATATACTTAAGAAAAATATGTTATTAAATATATTTATATACAATTGTAAAATATAAATATATAAATGTATATACATGTAAATATTTTACAAATATATACTGTATGTGTGTGTCTTTATATATACATAATAAATATACACAGTACACACACATATATTATGTAAATAAAAACTTTGATTTTGGATGCGATTAATCACGATTAATCGTTTGACAGCACTAATATAAATGTATTTAATATATAAACATATTTTTCTGAAATATATCATGCATGTGTGTGTATTTATGTATACATAATAAATATGAATCATGATTAATCGTTTGACAGATAAATAGAATGTTTTAGGATATTTAAAAATGTAAAAAAAAAAAATCAAAAATCAAACATTATGATAAATTATAATAGATCATGCTGGATAAAATGAATGGGAAACAAATAATAAAATAAAACAGATAATTTAAAAATAAATATTTAAGCTGTAACTTGCTGTAATAATCTGTAATGAAAAATTGTATTGCATTTTTTTTAAAATTAGAAACGAATAGTAGCATTCTCAGACTTGTGGGCAGCACTGTTTATGGAGTTGCTTTATTTATAAATTACATTCATTTTTATGTTTAAACTGACATTTAAAGCAGATGTTTAATATCCAATTTGACTTTTTAAACTTGTATAAAATATCTGGCCTGCAATTTTTTATCTAGACCGAATGTGTTACCCCCAGACCATTCAATCAATGGTTCACACTGCGAGTTTGCCTGTAGTTGTGTGTAATTTCTATCTCTGGTCATGTCCTACCTGGGATATGCTTGGCCCAGCCAATGTTGACCACCAGTTCCCTGTCTGCCAGGTCGCAGAGCGTGGTCAGGGCTTTGATGTCGCTGTCGGGCACGGTGGGGTCAGGCATGGCGTAGATCTTCTCAGGCTCCGCCACCAGCAAGTGAGACACAATCTTGTTATCTGCAAGGCAGCCAAAGGGGACTGTATTTGAACACCGAGGGGAGAACAAAGAAACAGATTGGGATTATACCAGCAAGGTCATATAGTGTTTGGTTCAGTAGCAAAGAAAGCAATCAGATAACATGAAATATTGGCAGAGTTGTTTTCTTTGGGCGGAAAGATGGTGTTTGTGGTACTGAAAACGCTGTTTCTGGTGTAGGAATGGATGCCTGGTGCTTTTTATCGTTGAAAATAAAAGCTTTTTTAGTTACTTGTATATTGCTTAGGAGAGAGTTTGATGGTGCAGAGCAGTGGTTCTTCACAAGACAGATTTATTTGCATATTAGAATGTACCAAATATTAACAATCTGTTTTTTTGTTTGTTTGTGTTTTTCTTAGTAATAAGGGAATTTTATGCTGGCCAGATAAAATTAATCCAAAATAATGGAGCTTAAAATAAATAAATTAAATAAAATTAAATAAAATTAAATGTTAAACCACTGCTGCTTTTTTAAATTTACATCCATCTGATGATTCTCATTGTGGATTATGCTGTGAATTGCGCTTATAAAAATTAGTGTTCGGGGTATTCTGTCAATCTAATGAGAGAAAGGACACACATTTCAGATCGGATTGCATCGGTGAGGGAGATTGGAATAGGTAATTAGCGACACCCTTACAGTTAAATGAATTCATTTGCTGTTTAATCATCTATGTCAATGCAATATGATAGACAGACAGAACCCAAATACAGCACTGCAATCTCTGTGTGCGTGTCTGTGTGTTTGCAAGGCCCAGACGAATCACTCTGAGCCCAGTGCATCTGTGTTTGAGGTCCGAGGACAAACCGGATCACTAAATTAAAAAGCATTAACTTCTGAGGTGTGTGTGTGTGTTGGAGGAGGGGAAGAAATGGATCAATCAGCCCGGCCCTGCTACTCCAGGGAGTGGGGGAGCCTGTAAGTGCTATCTCTAGGTAAATCTTATTTAATGTTTCCCTAATTAGAATCAATGCAACCCAATTTCCAAACCCCATGCCTTTGTTATGTGCAAATAATCAATCAGGTAGGCTGGGACCATGGCTACTCCTCACTGTTTGTGAAAATAGAGAAAGATAGAAAGGAATGAGAGAAAAGATACAGAGAGCTCAGAGACAGACTGATAAAAGCCTCTATTAATGGGACACTGGACTAAAATACGAAAACCCTTTACAAAACCTGTCTGTATGCCCATGCAAGGGTGGACGTATTCTGAATTACCGACTGATAAAAAGACATCAGTGGGGATTCATGTTAGATATTTAAATCCGAGACGGAATTCCGACCAAAGCAAATTCCTTTTAAGACAAGTCTCAATCAGATATTTTCTATGTAGGTAATGGGTAAAAACCTACCGAAATCTTTAAAACTGATTGTTAGTATTACGTTTGAATGAAATATTTCAAATCAGCATAACAAAGGTAGTATAACTACAGATTCTTTAGCTCACAAAATGTGCACATAAAAAAATGCAACGCAAATTCTAGAGTTAACAAACTCAAAAATCAGACTGGGTCTTTTAACTGAGAAGTGGGAAGGATGCCATATTGAGTGCTTTGTCCGGTTCATTTTCCAATGAGTGGTCCATCGCCTCCCTCTTATACTGTCTCCCAAAGACCCCATCTTGCTAGCATACAATAGCAAAGAAAAAATGAAGTAATGAAAGTGGATGGGAGCTGGACATAGAGAATAAGCTTTAAAATAAGTTGCTTTGGGTGGCTGGAAATAAGCCTGAACCTGGAAGGAGGGATCAGTAGGATTAGGCAGAAGGTTATTCAGAGCGCCATATTCCTAAAATGATTTCTACCACTGTAATAATTAAGATTATTTCCACTGCTATCATGCATAAAAGCATATTGTATTCCAGGAGAATATGCTACCATTAAGTAAAAAGGCTTTAGGGACAAATCTGTTAAGCGCTGCCGTGCTGTCTCTTTGCAGAGCAGTCTGACAGCGCGGAAGCTCCGGTATTGTGGGTTTGATGTCTTTGCCAGATTGGATTTAATCCGGATTAGGCCTCTCTCTCCCTCTCGCGCTCGCTCGCTCTCCCCTAACACACACACACATGCACAAACATCTTTGTCGATTGGCTCTGTCATATACTACATCTCTGTCTTTCTTGTTTTGTGTCCAATTTCCTGGTGCATTGGAAAGAAGACAGGTCACTGTAAGGTGACATTGAGATATTAGTGAAAGATTCTGTGTTTTATCTTTTTTGGGGTTTGATGGATGCAAAAAATGTGAACGTGAAGGGATATTTCACCCAAAAAAAGAAAACTGTCATCGTTTACTCACTCTTGTGTCGTTCTGAACATATATGACTTTTTGTCAAACACAAAACAAGAAATTTTAACAAACGGTTTGACTGTTTGTTTTAATTGACTTTCTTTTTTCTGCAGAGCACAAAAGAAGATATTTTGAAGAATTTCTTAGGATTTGTTTGTTTAAAACCAATTTGGACCCCATTGACTTTCAATGTATGGCCATAAATACTAAGAGATTCTTTAAAGTTGGAATAACATACGGATGAGGAAATTACACAGACAGAATTTTCTTTTTGTGTGAACTAAACCTAAAATGCAACATTTGTACCTATTTTATTTTTGCATTAAAAATGGGAGTGTTGCTTAAAAGTGTATGTATTTGTTTGAGAAAAAAGACATTAAATGAATACAATGTTCTTACATGGCTTTTTGGGTGGCAGAGCCAGTTGAGGGTTCAAATAGGGGCTGTTTTCTGCATCTATCCGGCGTTTGTACTTCTGTCTTCCACCACGCACACGGTCCAGCCGAACGCCTGATAAGAAAGCAGACACAAGAAAAAAAAAAACAACATTTACTTTTCGCACATCATTCTAGCACAAACACAGTCTCTTAAATAAAGCAGTCAGATAACCTGCGCTGTCACTTTAAAAGCACTGTGAGGGGAGCGGGCCGCTGTGAGCCCGCCATAAACGGCACGGCAGCTGTCAGTGGCCATTTCAGGGATGTGGACAGGAGATGACCAGCTGCTGACAGACAGGGGCACAGTCGCTCTCTCCATGTGACATCCGGACACGCACCTGCCCATCTCCTGCTTGTGGCGCGTGTGCATCTTTAGAGCACTCAGCTCACGGAAAAATAACAGGTAAACAGCAGAGAGCCATTTGTGTTTGCGTTAACACACATCCTCAAAAGTGTTGGTGACAACAATTACAGGAGACACTCAAGAGTGCAGAGGCGTTCAAGTACTCGCGTGAAGCACCTCACCGTGGCTTTAAAGGCGTCCCATTCTCCTTCATCATTCAACGCTCCCGTCGATATTTCCCCCCACAAAGAGCGCAAATAAAGTGTGATGGGTGGCTAATTTATTGAGGCGTGACGGTTGTGAAAACATTCTGAATCCATCCATCGCGACCCGCGATTCTGATGAGTGCAGAGCCTTAAAGACCTGTCCCTGCTTTTAATTAATTGACATACAAAAGAGCCTTAATTTAATTATGCAAACCTCTCCAGGGGATGGGCGGTTTCCGTGGAAACCACTTAAAGGTGGCCCAGGACCCGTTTCATGTTGCATGCTGGAGAGGAACGGAATGGACATGAAGGCCCAGTGGGCCGGCCCTCGTTTCACAATTAAAACACTGGAATTCTCGTTTATCTGAATGGCGCTCAATCGCCACCTCCGCTGGGCTTTCAGGGCCTGACACTCTCTGAATAATTTAACAATGAGATGCACCTTTCTCATATTGAAGAGCGCTGACTGAAATTTTGAAGTGCTGCTTATGGGTTTTACCTGATTATACTTTAACTTACCTAAATGTGAGTCTATTTGTGTCAATGGAGATGCTTACATACAAAAAAGGGATTTCTCCCTAATATTTTGACCACTAGTCAGTTAAAATGGGCTTTCAATGGGCAAATAAAATTTTAATTTAGTCCCCCAAACCCAATAATGGTCTACATTATTATTCATAATATAAATAATGATATAATAACACAGACTTTAAGCAAAATAAACTAAAATTAAATCAAATAATTAATTAAAATAAATGGAATAATCCAATATATAATGTAATATTTTAAAATAAAATAAAATAAAAAATAGATTAAATTTATGTATAATTATATATATCATGCCTATATATATATATATATTTTTTTTTTTTACTATTACCCTTTACTAGTATAGATACTGGATGTGTACAATAAATGGGGATGCATCATAACCATGACATGAACTTGAAATCACCCTGTGCAGATTCATAATGTTCACACGTTCATAACATTCACAGTCATACAGGCTTCAAAGACCAACTAGTTTATTATGCTCATTATATCAATGCTGCTTCATCCCTTTATTATTAATGCCTTTCTAAATAAGCTATTCATTCCTACTAAATAGTAACCACAGCCGTAATATTTCCTCTTATAGATCAGTGTTTCACTATGACTGCACTACATGCATGCGTATTTTGGGATGGCGTGATAATGAGTGTTAATTAACTTTGACCCTGGCTGGTTGTTGATTATGTGACATTATACTCCAGGACAAAAGCAGATCTGTGACCCTGTTTGCTCACATTTCCACTAAGGAACACACATCCCACAGGCTTCGTTTTACACGAGAACGGCGGTCTTAAAAAGATGTCACATTGCTAGCATAGCCTCCTTGATGCCAGCACCCGAAATATGCAACAACACACGACGCTCACATGTTGACAGCCTCTCATCTTAACAAGACCAAGCCCCCCCTGCCAGAAACCGGATCCTGCTCCAGCCCGGGTGCCTGGACTGCAGGGTTTATTGGGCTAATTCACTGCAACAGACACGCTTGTAATAGCATCACCTGCAGTCCATGCGACATCTTACATCTTTGTACTTCACGAAATCTGCATCTGCCCTCCAGGTAAATGCGGGTCAGATATAGCTCTTTCATTTGCCTGATTGTTTGACTTTTTTCTACTGCAACTGATGCGCAACTGTGTATAAAGTTTTGCGTCCGAGCTGCATCTTCATAGGTCTGCAATGTGCTGGAAATAGATGAGGAATTAATGCAGCACAACCCTGAAAGACGCCCTCTACAGTGGGATATTATTAGGAAAGCCTCCCTCGCTGCTGAAGGAGGATCGTTCAAGGATTTACACGCTCCAAAACAAACAACATTGGAATAAGTTACCCTTTGTTACTGATCTGCAGCCAGCTTTGTGGCTTCTCTTATATGGTTAAGATTAAGATGCGGCTACGGGATGCCGACCCAGGGGCGATCGTTACCCTCCACAAACGGTGAATGTGGCTTCACACCATTGAGATACATCTGTCTGCTGATAGACCTTCTATCGCCACATGACTGTAAAGCAAGCAGGCGCCTGGCTGCACATGGTGCGCCGCTGGGTCGGGTTTCACACAGACGCAGATACAAAGAGCTGCCGATTGTTTGTTTCACGGTGTATCTATGGGCCCATGCGGAATGATCTTGATGAATAACATTGCTTCATGGGACGCACACCGCAAAAACCACTCTGAAGTTACAGTCTCAGAACAGACCAAATGTGAATGTTATGAGATTCCTTCAAAAGAAAGACAAGAAGAGTTCATTTAAAGAGACAGTTGACTAATTTCACCCTCATGTCTTTTAGAATCAGTATCTGACTTTTTTTTCTTTAGTGGAACACAAATGGAGATATTTATTGCAGACTGTCCAAGCTGTTCTTTTCCATACAATGAAAGTGATTGGTGACTACAGCTTCAAGGCAGGGTTTTTTTAATCAATGATTTCATTTTCAGTCATTCCCAAACATAAAGCTATCATATATCAAAAGAATAACTTTTATGGTGCTTTATTTATTCTTTTTGGCCGTTGACGGCCCCAGTCCCCATCCACTTTCATTGTACTCAGAAGATTAGCGTGGACCTTCTTAAAATGTTTTATTTTGTGTTACACTATAAAAATGAAGTAATATAGATATATGGATGCTATGAGAGTAAGAAAATCATGACAAAATTTTAACTCTAATTTTTAGGTGAACTGTCCCTTTAAATAATAGTTTCCTTTAAATGACGCAAAATAATGGATTTGGCTATATTTTCACTTCACTTTTTCCTCTAATTTTCCTCTGCTATTAACAGCTCAAAGCTCACTAATAATATTATTTATATGTTCTAAAATGTACCTTCTGATTAGCCTCATACATTAGCACTAAGTAGGACATGAAATGCTGTTAAAAAGCTTCACAGCAAATGCCTCACATTTCATGCAGGCAGACAGAACAAGAGGAATTGGGAAAAAAGAAGAATTAATTTCACACTGTTGTAAATCCCCAGTAGATTACGAGATTTTACTGTTTTAATTAACATGACAAATAGACTAGTTGCTTCATGGTGGAATCCCTTCTCCCTCGTTTTAAATTATCCTACTATCTTCTCCGCACCTCCCCCCACGTTTTTATTAGGACCCACAGATGACCGTAAACTTCTTACAAGGCTTGTTTTGAATTTCATAGGTGGCGTGGAATCCTGCAAGGCGTCTGCAGAAATTTACGGGGAAGTGTGAGAGAAACAATCAACCTGGCAGCAACGTGTGCCACTTTAAAAAAAGACTAATTAATCAGACGTGGCCAGAGAATTCTGATGTCTCGAACTTACATCATTATATTACACCTATTCTTGTTTAGCAGTCAACAGCATGCGTGCAGACACACTAAAGAGGTGAGGAGACTGTTGTTTTGGCCAAGGCTGATGGGACACTGGAGAGTAAATACAGCGGGCCAAATTTCTCGCAGCTGACACGCATAAACACTACACCACTTCCACTCAACAAAGGCTTAAGTGTTCGCAGGAGCGTCAAACGTGTGCTGATAGTTCAGTTCTTTTTACAGGTGCTATGCATCACAAGAGTATAGCTTTCTCTCTGATGAATATATATATAGAATCAAGCACTTAACTCTTGCTACCAGAATAGATCTTCAATCAACAATGTCTAGAAGGAAAAGGAGACACTGACCAAACCAAACATAAGGAGGACAGTATGTTGATTTGATTCATTTACTGCCGCATTTTCGTGTAGTACAATCACTGAAAAGCTCACTTCCTGTTGCGTGGAGCCTATGGCATGTGGAGCTCAGTGAGATCTATATGTGTACCCAGTCTCATATGTGTACATTTAAGTATGTATGAGATACGCAGCAAGTTTTCTGACTGTGTTCCAGGGGGCGCCATAGAGCCCCTGTGCCACACCCGGGTCCCAGCCTCTGCGGCGTCCAAATGACTCCAGATTCCAACGTGTGTGCCAATTTTCAAGAGTTTTTGAGAACAATAAGAATCCTTAGAAAAACAATAGGGCCCATGCGCCCCTAGGGCTTGGGCCCTAAAAATAAACTCCTGAAAGTACTTTTTAATTCTCAAGTCCATACTAGATGTGCAAGTTGCAACAGATATTTTCTAAAGCAGTCACTTACATCTGCAAAATTCAGTCAATCACTCTTACAACTTAATTTACACCATTTACTAAGTTTGAGGTACCGTCCATTGGTAACTGCATACTATTTACTTGGCAAAGACAATTTGTAATCACATTTGGCTCTCGAAAGGTGTTAATTTTGGACCCTAGCGACCTTCCTCTTTAAGAAAGCACATTTAATAGTCATTAGGCGCTGACAGAAATGAACACCGGGTAAAAGTACCCGTCTACTAAGCTGCCAAACTCTATTAAATGTTCACCTTAACTCTTTCTCTCTCATATGCTAGAAGCATATCACAAACCTCCTTCATTCACATATTTTCGCTGGTTCACTTTAGTTAAATCCAGGGGGGAACAAGTTGTTTTTGTCAACGTGTGCTTCCAGTCAGCTTTCCTATTTCACCACATCCTCCAGTCTATTCCATTAACGCTTTGAGCTTTTATGTGGAAATAACTGTGACCTATGGCAAAGGGCAAAACCAAGTGTGTCCCATGTGCTGAGGCCAGCTCAGCAAGCGGGACACCCCATTCTGAGAATAAGAGCGAATCCCAATTGCAATCGGCCGAGTTTACACACAAAATGTAAATGGGCCTCGGACAAATGAACATGGGCGAGCAACAGGACCGCTGGTTGCCAGATCCCCTGAGATCTGCAAGAATGAATTATTAAATCTTCACCGGGACGATGCGAGAGAGAGCGCAAGAAGAGGAGAGAGGGGGTAGACACACACTGTCAACTGAATCTTCCTCTTAATCCAATGAGAATTTATTTTCTTTGCCGCTGTAAATGTTGGTTGCTAAGCTGTGGGACAAGTGCACTCTGTGGTGCCATTCATGCATAAAATGTGGATTTCTATTTGATTTTCTGATGTTTAAGCCTGTTAAATTCCCCCCCGCTCCCTTGGCACAATCGCCTCCCCTTGAGTTTCTCCATAACGTAATTACACTGAGGAGCAAATATTGACAGCATTTGTCTTGGGCTTTGAAATGCTCAAATTCCCAAACAGAAAAACCAAAAAACAAACAAACTTAGAACAACGTCTGGGTTCTGCGTTTTGATTGGCCAACTACTGAAATTAAACATTGAGGGTGGTACTTTGAATTCTGGAATATCAGAGCGGTGCTTTGAATTTTTGATGGTGAAAGATTTCCGCTCATGCTCGGCTTAGCCCTTGACAAGGATTTGCATCCTTTGAAAATGTGCTGACCACCGGCAAGTAAACAGACGTGACCACCTTGACAAACAAGTCAGGTTTGGTGTGAGGGAGAGCGTGTGTCGTTGTGTGTTCCGAAAAAAGGGTGTTAGCAGTTTGTTTCGATTAGACAGCGCGCACAAATCAACACTATATTCTAACAGAAAAAAGACCGCAATCCTTCCAAAACCTATACTTACAACAACTCAAACCACCAGAAATGTTATGAAAGAAATTAACCTTAAGTGCATTTCCATTTCTATTTTTATTTGTTAAAACAACTCTTGTTGCTCCATTCTTGTTTGCCTTTAAGTAGCTAAATGATAATCTTTGTAAAAGATGCCAAAATGTACATAAATACATAAATAATAATAATTATAACAATTTATAAAATAGTATTATATCATAGTTAATTGTTTATAAATACAATATATATTTATACATACTAATTAGTGTGATTAATCGCATCCAAAATAAAAGTGTTTGTTTACATATTATATGTATGTGTACTGTGTATATTTATTATGTATAAATACACACACATGCATGTATATATTTCAGTAAATATTTGTAAGTATATATGTAAATATTTTCAAAATATATATGTGTGTGTGTGTGTATGTATATATATATATATA